>LYUA01001678.1:95515-110745 GCA_002093875.1 Calopteryx splendens
CCCCCCCCGTTACCCCGCCACAGCGCCAAGCCACTCCCATCATCCCAATCGACGGTGTTCCGTCGCTTCCGCGGCAACCAAATTCAAACAGTACGGAGGCGTCTTACTTTCGCATTTGCAATTCCCTTGTATTACAAAAATAAGGATCAATATAGGCTCCGGAGAGAATGCTAACCATAATACTTTAGGAACATTTTGAGAGGTTAAACCTCCGTAATGGAAATGAATTAACTTTTTCACCACTTAGTTTCAAATAAAAACCTACCAACTCTTACGACACTACTATATAGTCAATTATGCTTTATATAAAACCTAGAGAGTGTATTTGTTTTTTTTTGAGATAAATGAACATGAGAGAAACAACTTCCGCGAAAGATCACCCATTATACACTACCTCCTCACATGGCACCATGAAAATAAAATTCCAGTATTTTCATGAAAACTGGCACTCGATTCTAACGCGTGATCACGCTTAAAACTAAAGCCTAATGTACACAAGACATGTCGACTTCCGGGCGTGACGCGAATGGGCTGTGGCTTTCTACAAGGAATTCCCAAGCGAAGCGGAGCGAACCAGTGGTCCAGAAGCTGCGCGTGGTCGCGAGTTCAGTAATGCCTCCCCCCACATTTTTTTACCCGTGGGATGGAACCAGAAGTTACTGTATCGGATGCGGAACAGTGGGCGTCTCTACTCAAGCCACAAGAGCTCCGCACGTGCATTCAAAGAAATAAAACGACTGCGAAAGCGAATATTGTGCGAGTCAATGGCTTCGTAGTCGCTTGGGGTGGTTTGCCACAGGCATTCGCGGTGCTCGAATCAAAGCCGCGATGGAAACGCTGGACGTCAAACTGTTTGCGTTTCTGTTTTCGGCGAAACAATACTCCTTATCATATCCCTTCACACCACCCAAATGGACCAAGTGATAAAATGTTTTGTCTGCTACCGACAAACTACAGTCTAACATTACGTCCAACCAACTCACACTCACGCCTCAAACGCATGACACAATTTATTAGCCTAGTAACGGGATCCCATAGCTACAGGCTGCTTTGCGTAATCGTTGTAAATTATGTATGTACTTAAACCTGTACAGGCAGGTGCCCTCTCCTACATCATATGAGTTATCAGCAGCGTTCTAGGTATGACAGAAACTTCAAATAAGTTTAATAACTTGGCACATTTCCATTCCGCTCCCAAGCATACCGTCAGGAATTAAGTAATGCCGAGAAGAAAAACACTTCTTCCAAAGCATTTCCCTCGACATCAAGCTACCACTAACCTCATCTAAATGTAAATGATCCAAGCCTTCTTGCTGGCGAGAAAGATCAAAATTGTGTTAGTAATTTAATCTCTATCGCTATACCGTTGCAGATATTACCGCAATTATTTTGAATTCCACACTCTCGGAGATGATAAATTCACGATTATAAAGAGCTTTATTTATTGCTCTTATTCGGTGGGAAACAATGATCCAATGCATTGTATTCTAGGAAAAAAATGAAATGATATAAAATTGAATTCACATGCTCCTATTTTTTTAAATCACTCCAGTGCACTTCACTTTTTAACACGAAACGATCGATGAAAACCACTTAATTCGTGCACAGGTAATCAACCTTAAAAAGTCAATAATTGCATCATATTATTCTAAAACTTGGTTTAAAAAAGTCTGAGAAAAAAGTTCTTCAGTAATTTTTCCATATTCAATTAACTGATTACATAAAAATCTATCGGCACCAAATACCACCAAAATGAATCATTTTGATTACTAAGACCTAGTTTCGTCTCCTCGCGTAAAATATAGTAATTCGATTTCATTGGCTACTTTTGGCCCGATCAAGGAAACGGGGGAAAAACTGCTGGCCATCTCACATAACGATACCCTTAGTTATTTATGGCAAATACTCAAATGGTCTAAAATTGGGCCGCCGGTGTATTTCAACGCCTTTACTCAATAATAATACACCAAGCGTCATTCTCCGGTTTCTAATACACCCACCAACACAAAAGATCTTTCGACAAACTTCACCAGTGAACTCCGATTACGATAATAAACTTCGGCAGGCACCTCTAAATTTCTCCGCGGATTACGTCGGTCGGATGTTTATTGAAAATTCGCCCACTCCTGCGCGGCCGCCACTTCGCACACATAAACGCACGCGCCATCAAAAGCAATAAAACAGTCGACGGAGCGAAGAAGTTTAGAGAGAGAGTGAGGCTAGTGTTATAAGGTTGTACATCTGGCAACGCAGTCGGCCCAGCTGTCACGTGGAAGAGCCCCACCCCACCCACCTCCTCCCCTCTCGAATCCACGCAGGTGATCTCGGCTCCGGCAGGGAGGCAGTCCCCGGTATTCCGATAGAGAATCTATATCCCCAAAGGAATCCCCTTCGCCTCCCGAAGCAGCCCAGGATGAGGGCCTCTGCGCGCGTGTGGTTCACGTACGAATGCAAGCGGGCGCGTGGGAATGCTCTCCGATGAGGTCGTAACGGTGCTTGTCTCTGGCGGGAGGTGAAAGAGGCGGGAAGGGAAGAGGGCTTTGAGGGAGGGGGGTGTCGACGAGAGAGAGAGAGGGAGAGAGAGATGCCTGGGAGAGGAGGAGGGGTAGAGAGGTCAGCAGGGACGGCTGGGCGACCTTGCGACAAGTCGGCATCTCGCACGCTTACTCATCATCCTTGCTCTCTGAAGGGAAGATAGTCTCGACTATCAAGGAACATCGTCCCGCATCATTCCCACGATTAACTTCGATCCGGCCCGCCAAATTGCTCAAAACAATTTCTATTAGAACTTCCATTAAAAACTCTCTCTAACCGCGGAAGGCAAATTACAGGAATGCGTGTCTCCCGTCAACGGTAAACACGCCACCGCCCGCGATTTACAAAAAAAAACATGCCCAACCTTGTCCGAGATGCTCTGTGACAAGTCCAAAAAGGGGCCCATGGGTACTTGAGAAACTAACTACTCTTGCTGTTATACCCAAGGGGAGTCTGCCCTGGAAAGGCGGAGGAATACCTAGCAGGTGAAGGGAGTCTGTATTGGAATGGCGGATGAACGTAAGAAGGTCCAGACATCACATCACGGGTCACACCTGTTCTACCTGAATCTACGCCTCACTTGATTTCCGAAATCATCGACGGCCAGTGACTTTTCTACTAATCGGAGCGATTGCCGCCAAAATCATACCATATTTTCTCGCGCTTGTTTTCCCGCCGCAATTCGATTTTCATCTTAAACCAACTACAATACAAATCTCCACCATGAACTACCTCAGGAATGTTTTCGCATCACAACATAATACAATCGCACCAAATGCGGCTCATACCGTTCCCATTCCGTACCCCTCTGGTAGACCGCGTACCCTTCGGATTCCGAGAGAGGCTTCACGGCTTGCCAGTCTTCCCAGACGACGTTCAACCATGGTTCAGACTGCATCTATGACCGAGACGGGACTCGAACTCGTGCCGCGGGATAAAAGAGAGGGCGATCGAGGAAATGCCGTTGAGACATGTGGGAGGCGGTCAAAAATTGTCCATAAAAGTACACCGAGAGTTTCAGGGACGCTTCTCGGAGCTGCAGAGGTGTCCTTGGGTTGACCCCAGAGGATATGATGTCTGGCGTTCTCCCGGTGGGTACAAGGTAAGAGTCCGATTCACAAAAGTGCATCGGTATCGGAGGAATAAGCTCCAAAAAAATATAACACACTGTTGACGATAGCATCCCGCCTAGGCATGCTACATGAAATCTCTTAAACAATGATATCGAAGTACTCTATGTACGTTTTACGGCTATCTCAACATCTGCTATTTGAATGCATTAACCTCGAGCTGAGAAAAAAAACAATTTTCAATGACATTTTAAAATTGACAATGAAGTTCAAAATAAACGAAAAAAATTGTAGAAGTTTAGTACAACATAAGACAGCAATGTGAGAGGTTAAAAAAGCATGAATTTATTGGGTGGTATGAAAGAAATCAGAAAATGAGAGATAAGTCTCCTATCAATACACAAAACCTGTTTTTACATTGTGCCTGCAATAAAAGGGAACAGCTTGAAGGGAATGTTTGTAATTCTAATAAAAATTAGAATTAAAAAAATTACCCACACAGTAACATCCGATTTTTTTTCAATAGACAAACGAATAATAGCCTTTATAATATCATTGTTTCCTCTTTAATATGATCATATACTGGAAAAATAATTCTGATACGAAACCAATTATCACCAAAAACAGCATTACGATTTCGTATCACTATCAATCATAATTCACTCCCGATCGGAACACGTAATACTAAAAATATAAAATCTCACAGGAGCCCATAGTAAATACGTCATAATTACAAAATTTGACTTTTCACGAAATTATCGGTATACCCGCATGCCAATCAGGCGCTTTTTCTCTCCGTAGAGGACAATGAGGTCTCTCATTAGAAAAAAAATATTTCCGATCTCCAAATCTAAAAGGAAAATTATTAAATTCAAACTCCCTGTGACCTCGACCCAGATTGTCAACGTCAGAATTATTGAAATCAATTGCCCATCTACGGAAATCTATTTCTCATTTTACCATTATTAGTTGCAGATCACAGTCATACGGCATACTATGGCTAAAGTCATGTGAATTATTTTCACACCCCAAAAAAATTTCGTTTAAGATCGTAGCGACGGATACCATAAAAAGCCGAAGCCCAACCAGCAAAGGATAAAATAAGCACAGAAAATTTAAATTGTGTTTGTATAGCGCATTTAGTTATTATTCACCTTACAAATATTTCAGACGGGATGAAAATGCGTATTCTCGAAAGTTACCAAAGCCAGGAACGACGATGACGGAATCATGAGTCATTTAACCTTCACCGAAATTCCATATACGCGTATTTCATGCATGAGGGTGCAGCGGAAAAGGTGCAAACGGATGAAGATTTGACTCTATGTAAGGAGTTGTTTTTTAAATTGAATATAATTACTTCGATTGGTCCCCTAACGAGTCTTTGAATGACATGCCATCACTTATCAGCGTCATGATCGCAAGCAGGCAAATATTCTCAATATGCACGCAGAGGACGCAAAGTAGTTCATTTGAAGAGGCAGAATAGTGTAAGTGGAAGATTTTCTATATTTCAACCGCGATTTGATTGAAAACGGGGGAAAATGTTTCAAGTTTTCAAATAAATACTCCCAGTTTTATTAGCACGTTCTACACTGGGAGTAAAATATATCTGTTCTCCTAAATGGTAGATGCAGGACAGTGAAACATACTCCAAAACCCCATTTTAACTATTAATTTCACCTCCATGGTAGAAAAAAAAATTTTCTTAAGAAAAAAAATCGGACTCCATATAATAAAACACCACAGTAATCAACTCGAAGGTTGGTTTGATAGGTGAGGGCTCACCCAAACCTAAGGCCCCAATTCAAAACGAAGGCGTGTGAAATTCACCCATCAGGGTTGGAGGGCCAGTTCCTCTCCCTGGAAGGCCTGACAACCGAAAAATAACACAGCTTGGGTGATGCTGAGGGTCCCCAGAGACGTCACCCGGGAGTGATCTAGGACCCTCCGGTTAGAAGCTCAGTGCTTTACCCACTGGAAAACCACGCCCTTCACTCTATTCCATACGCCCAAATTGAAAGAATTGAATCAGAGCTTAGGAATTTATTTCTTATTATAACAAACCGCGATGCCCCATCACGGTGTCAACCAACAGATATCTAGACACTGATGCTCTAAATAATGCTGCTAACAATATTGAGAGGACATCACATGAGCCGGGCACATAAAAATGGATGCTGGCCCAATCAATATTTCCCTTGAGCGACATTGACGGACGTGGAGACGCAACAGGCTCGCGAGTAAGTCGAGATAAAGGGAAAAGAGACCACTGTAAATAAAAAAGAATCAGGTCACGTGACGGGAAAGACCCCTCCTCTTTCGAGTGACGCTTGGGAATCGTCGTCGACCGGCGGGTCGTCAGATCGGTCACGAAAGGTCCTCGGGAGCCGATTCGCCAGGTGCTCACATATGCCATACTTAAACTCTCTCTCAAGAGCCTCTTGCGCAAAGCAGTCTAATCTTTTGACGATTTGCAATTACCAAGTCCGCCCACTCTGCTATTGTTCCCAGTATTTTTACCCACGGTCCGCAATGCTGCTTGGTAACAGGTTTGTGGTGCCGGAGTGTACTTTCCCGATTTCTTGAATTGTACAACGATGAAATTCCTGATAAGCACGCGCCAAGTGGTAGAATACCGAGTCGAAAAAAATATTCTGACAAGTAAACGAAAGGATTATAAAATGGATATGGATCCGAGGAGCATGTAACATTCTCCAACACCTTGTCCCAGCACACTCGATTTTAAAAAGATAAAACTTTTCTTCTTAAAGTGGCTCTACAACCCTTTGGAGCTTTTGGTCGCTCCCACAATCTGTCCCTATTCTCCTCTTTCATTCGCTATCCTCATCCACCTTTTATTTTCATTCGTCCTAAATCTTGTGCCATAATTCCATCTCTTCATGGGTCTTTCCCTTCCATCTCTTGGACTATATCACTTTTATCATTAATTACTCTATCCGATATTCGTTCCTCCCCCATACTCTAAATAGTTTATTCAGTCCTTTGTTACAGAGTATTCTCCATTCTTCCCCTTCTCGAATTGTCCCAAATATTCTACACAGCACCTTTCTTCCGTACATGTTCATGTTATTTTCAACTCTTGGGCAGCTGGAGGCTTAAGATATATGGCCCATTTCCTTGATAAATCCTTTCCTTGATGGACCTAGTAGTATCATTGTCATTGCATACCAAGGATCTTAAGGATGTACAATTGCTAACTCCACCAATACAAATCACTTTCCGTTGAATGTAAAATCACGAGGATTTCTTCTAATGTCGGATATGGATTAGACAAGTAAAAAATGACGCTGCTATTAACATTTTAATTCCCCGGTCGCATCGATGTCTGATTCCAATTACAGAAAGAGAAACCAAATTCAACACCATTAACATTTTAAAAGGCATTTTTAGCTACTTGTTTACACAACACCCAACAACTTGACAGCGAAAGTTCGAGATGCATGCAAAAGACGGCCTAGCTACTGGAGATAATTCAGCCCGAAGGACGCATGCCGCTAGAGGAACTCCAGTTTCCAGCACCGCCCACGCCGACTAGCACAAACCTCAAAACGGACGACGTTCCTTCCCGCATTCTCCGCGAATGAGGTTTTTATCATCATCCATTGTAAAGATAAAGTAGGCATTTTCTCTTGTGGAGTGACATCACAACTCTTTCCACTAACTGGCAAGCGAATCTTAAACCGATTTCCTTCTGCCTGAACACGTCACAGGCCTCCGATGTCGGCTCGCCGGGACAAGAGATTCGTTATTACTGAAGTAGAGATTATGGTCCGCGAGTCCTAAGTCCAAGACTGAAGTCCGGATTTTTATGGCAATATGACGGGACACTCAACTGCGACCGAAATTCGAAAAAAGCCAACATTCAAACCTTTCCTGCGCCAACTTTTGAAGGACAGGGAAACCCCCCGAGGGTGAAAGTGGTTCAGGAAATTTGAAAAGACTGACAGCGAGCTGAACAATCCACCACTTCTTCACTAGAAAATTAAGCCGCACGCACTACAATCATTTGGATGCCTATGCCGCCCGTTGTTGCCAGGGGGACTAGCACTAGAGGACAAATTTCGAATTGCAAACCTGGGGGTCAACGAAGCGATTATTAAGCAACTGAGAGACTATCTCGATGAAATACCCGATAATAAGAGAAATTGGAGAGGGGCATTGAAAACGGTACTATGGATCACCCGTGTGGCGCACGCATGCATGCAAGAGAAACCGTTAATGTGGGGTTTATTACCTGACTTCTGGCTTTCGCGGCCACTCGCAGGCTCGGACCCCTCCGAAGTTTCACCGGAGAATTCATGCCAACCACCGAACACGCACATCAGACGCGTAACCGAGACGCCGCACCCGGAATGGGCGTGAAAGCACTAAATTATGCAAAGATCACTCACTACTTCCCCCGCGCTGCCGCGCCCGCACACACACAAACACGCATTAAATCAAAGCAAAAAAATACGCTGAAGCTTCCGCAGATTTCCAGACGATTTGAACTACTACAGGTAACGTCGAAAGTGCGAATGACGAGAAGTCTGATCACAAATTCAGGAATGAAAGAAAACCTTTGCAGCCTGAATCGATAACGCATACACTGGATTGGCCGTTCGCTGAAAACTTATCGGCAGGTAGATAATCATTGAAATGTCAATAAGCTGCGAGTCAATAAAAGATATCAGATGGGAGAGCTCTTTGCAAGGAGAGGTAAGAAGAAATGCATGCAGCAAACACGTTAAGGTAAGGAGAATAATGTGGACGGCGACAATCGAACAAGATATCTAGAAACATAAGAATGTAACACTGAAATGCCATGTAAGCTCAAATTTCACAACATTTTCCTTGCGCAATTATAGCATACTTAACATATTGGAGGTATAAAGATACCCAAGATCTTTAGTATTAGTCTATGATAGATGGATATTGAATTTTTCATACTCACAGGATATCTACGTACCAAGAGGGCCTACAACCTCGAAATGATAAACAGTAGCGTTAGCAACTGTCAACTTGGAGTACTGCACATACAGCCTCGTCTGCCTTTTCCATCGACGGGCTAAAATGTCATTGAATGGACAGCCCATATTAGTAAGTCCATGATGAGTGATAAGATGTCATTAGTTAGTTAAGGAAATGAGTATAGATGTCCACGATTTTATTTTTTTGTCATGTGTGCAAGAGTCTTAGTCGTAACTTTGAGGAAATGTTTCGATTTGGGAAAGTTTGATGAAATATCACCGCGGCAATTTCCGCGTATAACATCATTTTTCACGACTATGGTTCCGTGCAATGCAATTGTCTAGATGATTATGCTTTGCAACGAAACGTTCACATTTCATCAAACATTTATTTGGTGTAGGAGACATTTTTTTCTCCTTGTTGCAAATTTTGAAATAAAAGCGCGTTTTTAAACAGCTTTTTTCCTCATACTCTTCCCCACTAAATTTCTTATCTTGTTTTTTAATTCTATTATTGAGTTACTTCAGCTACGTTAAATTAAATCTTAAACAGCATACGGCGTCACTAGACATCATCAATGATTAGCAGATATCCATGATAACGAAGTGGATATTCATTTTAATAAAGAGAATTGTAATTTACAGTTTGAATTGAGCATAATTGAATCGTTTTAACAACCACAGAGCCATTATTAAGGTGGATAGTTATGAATCAGGATATTTTGTACATGCTGACATAAGGCTAAAAAAGTGAGAGAAAATAATAGTTTGTGGCAGAAATTCAATCGCAAACAACGAATGCTCAGCCACGCAGTTAAAATGTCTTTAGGCACGGTTAAGAAAAAGCTTTGTTAGCAACACCAATTGTTGTATCGAACGATCAGGATCGTTGGTTGCATCATTTGGGGAAATAATAGCACAAATCATCGATGCTCAGGACATTTCTCACTATACTACGGGCATCAACGAACACGCGTAACAACGATCACGACTTGAATAAATTATCATTCAAACTTTTAAACGCTTAGAGACACTGAGACATCATTTTTCCTTAGCATTTTTAGGGAAATTGCGCGTTTTTGTGTCCTGCGAAGCCATTAATTTAGCAAGTATACAACTGCAAGATCGTAGGTCGCAGGACCGGCGGTTTTCCTAAATAAAAGGGCGTTCAAATTCGCTTTTGAAGCTCGTTGTATGGGAATTTATGCAGAACTGAATGCACAACGGTCCCGTTAAAATGGTGTCCACAGCTACCAGAAATTAACCCTCTCGCGTGGGCGTAGTTGTTTATTAACAAACGGCCGATGAGTGAGGGGCGGAGAGAGAATGGGGGAGACGGCGTGAGGAGGAAGAGGGGAGAAGGGCCGAGGTAAATGCGGAGAGTCGCCCCGATGAAAGGCTGGGGTAGGTCACAGAGGAGGTCGTCTCGGGGCTCTCGAGAGCACCCGCGACGACTATGAAGAGGCAGGGGGGAGGTAGGGTTACGCTCCGTTGAGTACAGGAGGTAGGTTTCCATGCACGCTTGAAGTGCGATACAACCGACGCGGCTAACGCATAAACTTTTTTCATTTACGCAGAAAGCGGGAGAATAGCTGACTTTCGAAGTGAGACGTCCTGGGTAACTTTAATATCTTTTTTAGTTGATGCATACGGATGTTCAGTTTTAAAGGGGAACTACTTTGTTCACACACGGTGGAAATACCTCGCTGGCACTCTTTCCTTGTAGAAAGAAGCTAGGAAAATTTGTTTTTAATTAGAAAAAATATCCACCACTACAGCTTAGCAACAACCTCACTTCCGAAGAGAATATTTGCTTAAAAATTCTACAAGAATGAATATTTGACGTGATGACGAGAAACCCCATCATCAGGCAATATGGCGTTTTACGAAATAAACTGAGTCTTCAACAAACACATTTCGTGTGAAATAACCAAGTGTTTGTGCTTCAATTCGGTATTAATAGATTACACAAAGTTACGCCAGAAACAACTGAGTTGTAAACGATTCCATAAATACAAGAATTCCAAATAGAACAGGTCTGTGCAACACAACGAATCGCCTAATTAGGACACGAGAATTATTCCTTCCCAGCTCGTGATCCGGATGGATCCCTTCCCGCCAAGTCAGGCACTGGAGAACGCTTCGAAAGTTATAAACCTTTCTCAACTCGGTTCCCAGCGACCGCAATACGGAATGAATTCTCTCCCCAGTTCGGCGAAACCGCTGCCACACCGAACGCACGCTTGAAAACGAGCTTCAAGGCGGAAGAGCGCTTAGAATGTTTTCCCTTCCCCCTCTACGAGATAGGCGAACAAACTCACGCGGCTGTTCCTGAGGTACTCGAAACGCTCGCAGCGAAGTCGCTATGACTCGAGTCTTCCCCCCAGTCGACCTATATCACAGTCGTTCGCGAGTTGACTCGTCGTTCTTAAAAATAAAAATAATAACAGCCACAAAAAACAGAGTAATCCCACTTAGTAACTGCGATGTTATTTCACTGCAGCAGTGGGCGCTCGGGAGAGCAGCCTCCTCTTAAGGAAAGTAAAGATGAAGGAGATGACAAAAAAGTTGCATAGGGGACTGACATTCTCCTTAATTTTACCATGGACATCTTTTCACTTGAAACTTACTAATCAAAAAGTTCTGTAAAGTGGATATCACACACAGGAGTTGACTCGTGTAAGTGTTCACACGAAAGGTCGGCTTTTACGAGCACCAAAACCATTCGTGCAAGAGTTTAACATCGATCATAGTCGAATTCGTTACTTTGATGCATTAAGATTCCATCATATTCGCCATCCGAGTGAATTCGATGATTTCGACCAAATTATTCGGATCGAAATAGTAAACCGCGTACGTATCATTTATTGCTTGCTTCAATCATTTATCAAATTGATAATTTATTTAGATTAATATTTTTTTAGGCTAGTTAGTAATTTTAAGGCATAAACATTCAACTACGTCACTCCAGCAGATGCGCAACACTTTGCATCAATTGGGCTAATCTTTACGTAAAATATTCTTTCTTCCTTTATCTGCCACAAACCATTATTTTCTCTCACTTTTTTAGTCTTCCGTCAGCATGTATGCACCCTGTCAGCACCCTGATTCATGACTATCCACCTTAGTAATGGCTATGTGGTTGTTAAAACGATTCTATTATGCCCAATCCAAACTAAAAATTACAATACCCTTTATTAAAACGAATGTCCACTTCGTTATCATGGATATCTGCTAATTACTGATGATGTCTAGTAACGCCCAATACTGTTTGAAATGGCTCAATAATGGAATTAAAAAAACCTTTGGCCACCTCCTTCATTAACCTTTTTCTTTTAAATGCAATTGCTCCCAAACTAGCAATTTTATCAAATATGCATAAGAATTTCATGAAACATAACGAAACTCTGAAGAGTAGATCTCCCATGACGACGCAATGTAAATATTTCGATATATATTCCAGATATATGCAATGCTTTATGGAAGATTCTCTACCTTTCAATAATTGAAAGACTATAAAAAATACTATGTGACGAACAAATAGAAGCCGCAACCTTTCACGAAAATTGTATCCCACGCTATTCTGTCCACTGCGGTACTTCACAAACTTTACGAACAGGCTGAAAACTGAAATCAGTACGCATCTAAGCGGCTTTGGTTTGTCGATCTCTGCACTTTTTTTACGGATATTTATCGCGTGCATTGGATTTTTCAGGCAACAGTTTTGCTGACATGCCATTCCGCGTCTTGAGATCTACTATTTATAAGCATTCAAACTAAAAATACATGACACAAAAAGCACTTAGCTTTGGTAATGAAATTTCCTCCGATTAGTATTTTCCTAATGGTTTTCGACATAGTTCATTATCAGGCAGACCTCACGCTAACACACCAATAATGTATTCAAAAGGCGATGAAAATTCAACTAATTGATGACAATCGTATCTTAATCGACCATACGACTCAAATTTCGGGACAGCACAATTCGCGGATATTTTTAGGCAAAAACTTTCATACCATGGAAATAAAACAAGAGCGAAATTGCACCTGTGAAAATCAAAAAATACCGGCATCCTTTCCGCTTCAGATGTCTCAGTCAAATATATAAGTAATGACATTTTCTTTCGTTCCGTCATCCACATAAATGCGTAATCCTGGAAGAATGACGCCACGCTGCGGACCTATACAGAAAACTTGTCCTTTCTTACTTTGCCGTGTGGAAAGTTACGCATCACAGCACTTAAACGGATACCTAGCTTCCTTTTATTTTCTTCGCTTGCGTCTACCTGTTCCGTGGACACTAAGGGGAAAGGAATAGAACCACCACGACGCACGAGGCGCATTACCCAACCCGTAAGGTGAAGCACAAAGCAGATAATGCATCATGTAAAAGTGTTTCCCAGTATTTGGCTGATCGGGAACACCCCATTTATATCACAGGATGCTCGAAATAAATCCAACGAAGAATTCGTTCAAAGAGCACATCTCGCCATTCCTTAACCGCACGCAAGTAGGTACTTTCGTACATTCTTTCAACAAGTCTCACTCTCCATTTTAACGAAATTGAAATTCGAAATATATATTAAGTGGAGCATGGCGTTATACCGTTGCGAGACCTGGAAAAATGGCGCAGAATAAGAGAGAAGACTAGTGACAGTTGAAATGCGGCGTTATTGGAAAACATTGAAATACGGTTATGGTTAGCTATGAAGAGGTCCATCATATAACCGGAAGAGAAAGGCAAATCTGGAAATACATCGCAACACGATGAGAGAAACCAATGGCCGCAATACGCGTCATGAGGGAATTGTAAACACTACAGTATACACAGCGGGAAATGATGCAGGGGAACACCAAGATTAAAAATATGTACAAGCACAAGAGCAAACCATAATGAGAAAAGCTGCGTACCAATATACGGATTGAAGATCGAAAGTGAAGACACGAGAAGGGATTTCATTTACATTTTCGTGTTTGCATTGGAATGGAGCCGCCCGGAACAGAACCGGATGGGAACAGTCGGCGAGGCAAAGACTCACGACCACCAAATTTCGTCTGCCGAAAACACAACACCCATTGATGTGGAGTTAAACTGTGCACGAAGAAGAAAAGGCGTGGATCTGGCATCGGTTCGAACTCGATACCTACCTTCCTTTTCCCTTCGTCAGTTTTTTTTTTACACCTGAGCTTCAAAAGGAACTAAAAACTGGCCATGACCACGTGGGGCGAGTTCCTTCCTCCCTGCACCTGCCCAGGAAATGCTTTCCCTCCACGTACGATTAATGCAAACGCTTATTCCCGCCATTTCCAACTGTGAGACAGAGCTGGGCAATGGAATCCATGCATAAGTGCGCTTGAATGTTAAATATTCGACTTACGAATAACAGACATGGCGACTTAAACGATTAACCCGTGAGTCAGTGTTTGTGACAGCTGCGAAACGTAAAGTTCCTTCTCCACACTACAGTAATCAACCCGAAGGTTAGTTTAGATAGGTGAGGGTTCGACGTTCAAACCCTCACCTATCTACACCAACCAAACTTTGAGCCCACCCAAATAACACTTTAAGACGTGAGAAATAAACATTCAGCGAGTGGGGGGGTCGTTTCCCTGTGACACCATCCGATTTCCCACTTAGTTCTAGCATAGAGTAAAGACCCTAGGGTCTTTACTCTATGCTATTAGCCGAATGCTCTACCCATTAAACAGCCAAGAGGTTACGTTTCTTTTTCGAAAGAAAATTTGAGTCAAAGTAAATAGGTAACTTAACTAAAGAGTAATGAGATATTACATTTCTTGAGAAAATATGTACTCGCTTCGTATCTCACTGTCAGTTGCAGCAAATCAGATAAAGCGGATGGAATGAGAACCAAAAAGATTCTAGAGCAATGGAATGGCAGAGCGTCAGCACTTCACATTACAGTAATTAAGTGAGAAAAATATTCCTTATACCCAGCGCTTGCATCCGGAGAGGAAGCAACAGAATTTAAAATGATATTTAACGACAGAAAGAAAGAACAACTTTTCAGAATTAAAATGCCGTCCGATAGAACTGGCGCCACAAAAACAGCAGTGATGAACTCAAGTCTTTCGAAATATGACCACTAACCGGTTGTTGCACTTGGGTATTCTATTAATACCCAAATGCGGATAACTACAAATTTTATATTGTACGAGCCTCTCAAAACCAAGTGTTTTTGTTTCCCCCACTGCGGTTCAGTAAAACTTCTGAAAATGTCAAAAAAAAGCACTATCAATTTCCCACGCCCGTAGGTGAGTTCCCGGCAAACTTTCACGTAACAGGACCTTCCCATGGGAACACGTGACATGAGAGGTCAGTTTGTGGAAGCAAAATATTTGCTCAACCTAGTTTGACTTAAGGCACCTGAAAGATAAAGTCATGGTCGAAGGCCCTCGCATGCATACGTAAGCGTCAATTACTGTTACTTAGCAGTAACGAACTGTTAGGACCTCATTTGGCAAATAAATATTTTATTAATAATAATAATTAACGATGTTTTAATCCACTGAGTTTTATTGGTACGACTATGTTTCGACGTAATTGGCATCGTCATGTACCTGATGATGACGCCAATATCGTCAAAACTAGTCGTACCAATAAAACTCAGTGGATTAAAACATCGTTAATTAT
>LYUA01001678.1:171257-191603 GCA_002093875.1 Calopteryx splendens
AAATATCTGAAAACCATAGAGCAAGACAATTGAAATCACACAACATGAATTCAATGGTTTTCGGCTAAACTTTGAGAAATCTCATTGATGCGAATGAAATTGAAACTGTGGATTTCACGTGAAAAATTCACAGTTTCAATTTCATTCGCATCACACAACATATAAAATATTCAGCAATTTTCCTGGCGAATCCATCTGCTTACACTCTTTTAAGTTTCCCAAACTTTTGACTGGCTTCCATTCCAATTAGTTCAGTTAACTTAAAAATTTAAAGCACATCAACCAGTTACTTCCTTCAGCTCTCACCAATCTGGATTGCTTTCAAATCCAGCAATATTTACATAATAAATTATAGAAGAACAAAAGATGCTGGCACCATTTAACTATTGCATTACGTGAGGATGACAACTTGAACTTACATAGCCTGTAACTGATGAGGAGGGGGTCTAAAACCAACTTTATTGATGGACAGCTCTTACTTCTCTCTACGCACCATCAAAATAAATGTGATGCACACCAGTTGGGTGTAAGAACTATGCAATGCTCAACACAGAAGTGACTTTACATTACTTTTATTAGTGGTTTTAAAATGCTTTACTTTCAGGACTATATAATACCATTTCATAATAATTTCCACTGGCACAATTAACTATTGATTTCCTGTTTGTTATATAATGAAAACATAGGCAATCAGGGAGAAACAAACTTGTATGTAAATTTAAATAATTTATATAATTTTAAGAATTATAAAGATAGTAATGAGTCTCTGACCATTATGACAGCAACAAAACCCAATGTTTGCTTGAGAAAATAATGTTTCCAATCCACTGCTTTTGACTGAATATGTGAGTTCTCATTCCCAAGAAAAACTATGTATTTCCCAAAAAGACCAAGTTTCATCTTACCTTCGAGTTTGGCGATAATATCTCTTCTTGATCTTCAAACACCATGCGAGATATGCTGTCTGCAAGGTCACTATCACCCCCCACCACTCCATCGAAATCCGCACCCTATAAAAAGCATTTTATTATGTTATAAGCCTAATACATATCTTTTGAAATATATTAATTCCATGACAGTTTTGTAATCTGGTAGCATATGGAGGAAAAAACTCACTGCAGCACCAGTAAGGGTTTAGGAAGAACTCTTGAACAAATATTATTGTATATTCTGAAAAAAAATAATAGCTACTTAGTTCAGGTTAAAAGCTGATCAGGGAGAGTTAAGAACCGAATAATTTGTAACATAAATGTTTTGGGCTTTACTTGTAGGTAATAAAAATGTTAGTAAATAAACGAAATAACTTTCACCCAAGAATTTTTCTTGTGAACACCTTAAATAAATATTATCAGCACAACCCTGAACATTTTGAAAAGAAATAACATATAAAAGACAAATTATTTTGATTCCATTAGTGATAAGGGTGGATGTGAAAAGTAGATATTTGCGTTATATACACACATGAAAACTCAAATAATTTGGCGAGATTTCAATGAAATAATTTTGATAAGCGACATTCTTTCACATGAAATCCCTCATCAGTGTAGCATTCTAGAACTGTGTTAAAGAGTACCACGGCCAAACCTGAGCAAAAATAACAAACTTGCTTAAAGATGTGCTTGGGAGAACATAAAGAAAGTATTTGGCTCACATTTTCATTGTACCGATCACCAGCTCCATTGTAGCTATTACTTCTTACACGGGCACTCTCAGTTATTTCCGCAAGTTTCTCATGGTCCTGTTCCCAATCACCCTCTGCAGTAATAAAAATGGGATTTTGTTAAATAAATTTTAACGTGCCATTCATTAACATGTAGACTTTATGGCAAAATACCTAACTTAAATGGAGAGAACGGGTTGTATAACTTACCGACGGCATCAGTTCCAAAAGTCTCCTCATTCAGCGCATCATAAAATTCCTCATCTTGTCCATCCTCCGTTTCATCGTTCAAGTCATCAGGTGAACCCTACACAACGGGTAGATAAAATTAAATTTGTGAATAGTGACTACAGCTTTAGTTAAACGTGTAGTAATGATCTACACCAACCAAATCATGTTACAACAAATATTGAACTCATGGCATGACAAGAACCTTTTCCTTTTCATGAGAAACTCAGTTTTTTAAGGCAGATACAAGTCTTAAATATTTTGTTCCACAATTTAAATGTAATTAAAAATACACAGTATCATGGATTGCCTCTCTCCAAAGATTTCATTTTGAAGCCGCGGGATTGTATGGTTGACGACTAATTGAAGACCAACAGTACAAAGAGGTAACTTGAAATGAATGCCCAAGTCAAGTTTTGAGTAATTATTGTATGAATTTAACAAACATCACCGCTGTAAACAATGCCGTGATGATTTAAGGAGTATTCATCAATCATGTGGTTGCAGAAGTAGAACCGTGGCTGGTATTAGGTTATTGTTTCTTGCCATGCTATGACTCAGACATAAAATTAACGCAGTAAAGGCAAAATGTATAAATAAAACTAACTGATAAGGTTGCGTCGAACCCGAAAAAGGAATCTGCCAATTGTTCTTCCATTCCCAAATGTCATGTCTTCTCACGTCAACATAAGAAATCAGATGTCATGGCGGATTTAAGTTCGATTAATCTCCGCTAGAGGTATACAGTGAAAATTGATGCACTAATAAGCGGGAATTAAAATCGGAGACTAGCGTCGCAACTTAAAGGCGCTCTTTCGCGGTATTACTGGAGTGATTAAAACTAGTTTTTTCAGCTTTATTCGTATATTTGTTTTAATTCGTCTTTGTGAATGTTCAATCATACGTTGAACAATTTTGTTTTACACTTTTCTTTGCCCTGGTAGGACTTGTTAGAGCTTCCCATACTTTACACAGGTAGATAGGCAACGGTGATTATATATTACATTAAAAATCAAGGGCGAAACACTGCGGTCCACTTTTCACTCTTCCCTCTAATTTTAAGGGTCAAGTGTATAGAGATTTCTCGTCGTTTGCCATTATGAGTTAGAAATTCAGAGTATGCATATTTTTCAGTTCGAAGGCGTTATGCTATGTAACACTTCCCTCTCGCGACCAATTATGTCGCTGAAGAAGAATGATTAAGGTCATTGAATGCTCTTCACATTATATAAGAATGGGTTCCGGAACATTGAATAAACGACTCTCCCTCTCCTCTCGTAAAACTTCATTCCGATGCGTTCTCCCACAAAATCAGCCCTGTCGAAGAGCATGTACAGATCTAATGACTAATGAAGAAGTAATGCGCAGTGTGGATTGAAAGAACATTCCGTATTTTACATTTCAAGGGCAGGAAATTAGATCGGACATATTTTGAGGCAGAACTTACGTTGACTGAGGGAGTGGAGGGACAAGGTATTCCTGTGAACAACAGTCCCTCTATAGGATAAAATGGCGAGGTCAAGGACGTTTAAGTTTAATGTGGTATAATATGACCTCAGCCTTGGGAATTCTAGCAGAAACACAGCTATTACTCCTATGAACTCTCAATTTTAGTCTTTGGAAGTAGACTTCCAAGAAAATTCATATTCTCATTCTTTAGTATAAAAAAATAGCATCACAACCCTGTCGGCTATTATTTCTATTGAAAAATCCGTAAATAGAATTTAATGCACTTTTGTCTATTGTAGGGACAACATTGCAATGGCGTTACGAAGAGGCATTTACAGAATACCTACGTTATTTTCGATTTGATGCGCACCGATGGTTGTACCCAGAGGGACCGATGATAACTTTTTCCGTGGGGACAATAAATTTGCCTGTGATTATTTGTGTGGCTTTCGCCCCCTTACCTAAATAGGCTTAGGGATGATTGCTGACACACACATCTTGCGGCCTTGATGTTTCATATTACCTAACACAAATAAGCATCATCAAAGAGTAGCAACGTAGCTTATAATGTGTGATTATAACTCGTCGCCGTCGAGATATCTAACGGGAAGCTAGCATTAGATAATCAAGACGTGGAGGGCAATGAACTGCTTGATAAGTTGTATCGTGTATTGATCAAAAATAAATTTAAAATACATTTCTGTTATTTTAATGTTTTGTGATATTTTTTAGCGGCATTCCGTATTTTTCAATACTTTTTTTGGAGTACACCTAACAAATAATGTATGTTTTTTGCATGCTCGAAGTAGCCTTAATAACGCCAACTATGACGAAGATTCCGCCACCCCTTTTATTTTTGTGAAACTATCTTTCTCTTCTTGATTGGTGAGTCAGAAGTCGCCGTTTCAACTGGAAGACAATATTTTGTTTAGTAGGAGGAGAAACTCCCAAATTAAGATGAGAAGTATATTTTTCCTATTAATAAACGTTGCATAAAATATGTATAGCATGAGAAGGGATACACCAAATGTCTCGGATTCATCCTGTCACAGGCAATAAGTAAAAGAAAGTGTGAACGTTGAAAAAATAGAATATCAATATAAAGTTCATCTTCTCGTATTGGGAGGAAAATTTTGTGCTTTTCTTACGAACTTCATACATTAATTAATTAACCTCTCAATTTAATCTTGTCCCTCTCTACGCTCATACGGCGCAAGGCATGAAATGCTGAGTCGTTTTCATTACCTCTCAAATGTCGTTTCTTAAAACACGTTAGCAGTTCGCTGCGTAAAAGTAAATATTTTTCTTTGAATTGAATATACTCCATACAAGTATTTTTCGTATTTCAGTTTACGATTACAATATTCTTCCAAAAAATATTAGTTTTTCAACCCATTGCTGATCGGGCATCACTCTATTTTATAAATGCATACAATAACCCGGAGCACATGGCTATCTACAGATTAAATAAATAATACTGATTCTAACCACCACAGTAATCAACCGGAGGGTTGGTTTGATAGGCGAGGGTAGAGCTCACCTCGTAAAAGGCTCCCGGAGTGTGAAATTCACATGTTCAAGTTCGACAATCGGTTCCTCTCCTTATAACACTTGCGGTTTACTAATAATATTTCACACTAGGAAAGTCACTCGAAGGGAATCTAGAGGTTTCCAGTGGCGTAACCTGCATTTGAATCCGGGCCCTCCGGTCACCAGCCGAATACCCAATCTACCCACCATGCTATTGCGACAACACCCATTCCAACAATTCAATCCCAAGAAGAAGACAACGAGAGAAACTTAATATTAGAATAATTTGACCGGTTGGTCATCTCCATCGAGCGTTTAATATAATACGGATTCTTGTGAGGAGAAACAATGAAGTCAAAATGTGGCTGGTAAGAGAGGGGAGAGGGATATGGGACAGAAGGAGTACAACTTAGGGGCGCCTGTGCTTAGTGCGATCTGAGGGATCGTGATCACAGAGAGGGTGAATTAGATTATTACCCGTGGTCGGGAGTGTATTTGCAAATTTGAAGAGAGAGGCTTTGATTATGTGCTAAATTGAGTCAAGGAGGAGGTCTTTACGTAGGTATATCGGTGTTGTGGATGAACCACGAGGCTTCTGAGAGTTTACGTACAATTTTATTTCCGTTAGCTTGGAGGCGAGTCACACTGGAGATGCGTAAGATAGGAGAGGACGTATCATCGAATTATACAACAGCATATTTGTTTTGGGAGACAGATGGGAGCTTGGGCGAAGCCGGGGGTTGAGGGCCGTTTTTGCGGCAGATGCTTTTGTTGTAGTTTCTCGAATGTGGGTGGCACATGTAAGTCTTTTATCCAGGGTCACTCCAAAGGAAATCGACCGTTTGCTGTTTAGGGATGACGGTGGTCCCGTGGTGCACTAGAAGGCCTTCTTCTGCTTTCCGCCTTCTGGAGAAGACGACTGGTTGCACTTTCTGGTGTAGAGTTTCGATTTCCATTCGTCAGCCCAGTCCTATAAATCATCAAGTTTACGCTGGAGGATGCCAACCGCCTTTTTGGGGTTTGCGCAACACTGAAGCATGAATAAGAATTTGGGCAAGGATGGCGATCTCGTCAGCATACAGAAGCAAGTGGGATTCAAGATATGAGGGGATGTCGTTGACGAAGAGAAGACGGTGGGGGAAAGAACGGTGCCTATTAATCCTTTGTTATTAAAATGCATATAAATATGTTTTTTCCGAGGTGCTTTTTCTCCGCAAGAGACTTTAGGTTAAGTGCCCCAGGTACTTAGAAAAAGAAATTAGTTTAGGTGGAGAGTGATCGACAACAATTGGTAATGAGGACGTTTTTGACCAGTTACCGTGATGATTAAGTTTATCTTTTGCCCCCTTATATCATCTGTTTTTATTGCACTTAGTCGTGGTCGGCGTTTGTTGAGTGCATGTGTACGCAGATATGACAAATGCAGATTGCGGCGCCCAATGGTAAGGGTGCCATTGGTGAAACGTGGACACTCCCGACACCTTGGGAACCCCCGGCGTTTTGAAAGCCTTCAGCACCTCTCAGAGTATTCTAGAAGTATACTGAACTTCTGCCCATCCCCAATTGCCATGCGTAGTATTTTCATTCCATTGTATGAAAATACTTGCATATTTAAAATTATGATACAGTTATGCGAAAAAGATTAATCCTCATTTTAATAAAGTCAAAGGAGAGCTCCATAGACGAAGCAGGAAGATATTAAAAAAAGAGAAGGAAGGGGAAGTACGTTGGGCACTACCAAGGCACATTAGTTCCCATGAAGAGTTAATGCAAATAATTGATTTCCACGAGCTTGTATGACTCCCCTGTTCTTTATTATGCTTTATCAACTTTATTTTCATAAAAATTAAGGGTGGATTTCGTGATTCAAGGGTATTTTTGTTTCCTTCTCAGATCCAAAGGAATGTAAGACAGGAAAATACTGACCAGGTGAGAGTAAATAAATAGGTCTTTTGTGATTACGAAGTTAAAAATGGAAACCAAAGTAACAATATAGTCCTTTACCGTGTTAAAATACCACGGATTGTAACCAATTGGCGCACCGTCCGATTGAAATGAATGTCACTTATTTTACAGTGCCAGAACTAGAATTTTTACAGTTTCAAATCAAGTGGCATATAAATATAATAAAAAAATAACCATTTGAAATTTACTTTAGGCCAAATCTATTTAATATATTCGCATTATTAAGCATTTCAATATCTCTTCGATTAAGAAGTAACGAGGAACACCCAAATCAGACCAAGTTGGTGGGTCAATTTCACATTTTTTATAAGTAAATGATTTTTATTCACAACATTTTCTCAAGAATCTCCATGAATGCAAATTCTCGTTGCAAGGGGCTCTTCTTCCAGGAGTTTCTCATCGTCCGCCAACTAATAATTTTACAAGTCTACAAAGTCACTTATACACGTGCGATTAAAATTATTCTGCCCTCTTTAACACACACACCCACAATAGTCACTCCAATACTCTCACAATTCCACCGGACATTTTACTCCCGTAGTGACCAGAAATGTTTGCTGAACCTGATCCCGCGTGATTGAAGGACACGTATCGTATTCCTGCTCCATAATCTGAAAACTTGTGTGATACCTGGAAAAAATAATTACTAATTACCGACATTATTGAAAATTTTGCATTTTCCCATGCACAAAGATTTTAAGGAAAAAGATGCATCCTTTTTTGAAGCTGTAGGAAAGACAGTTGGTGACATTATAATTCACATATTTAGATCGGTTCATTAATTGTTTATCTATATATACATTTAAAACAATCATAGAAGATTATCGCATGACATTAATTCACTGCTACCTTTCGCCATTCCCTGCCATTGGGTTCTGAATTTTCCTCAACTTGATAATGGCACATATTTGTCTTCTTTTCGTCCAGGAGAGTAACATTCAGAAGATAAGTACCTCCGCAGTCGGCACGGCAAGCATACCTGCGAGTAGTGAATCATTAGATTAGCGCAGAAAAAAATCTGAATAACAAATTGAAACAAAAATCGCAATTTATGAATTCATGGCACGTGGCTGTGCGCATCGGCCGGGGAAAGCACACCCTGGCTAAAAGATGCCTTCCGAGCGAATCCTGGTCATTTGTGATAGGAATCACTCCACGCAGACAGCCAATTAAAAGGGGTTGACCAGGAAGGGAGGGTACCCTTAGCCAGTGTCATCAGGGGGCATGAGGACTGGTTCAGAAACAGACCGACGCGATGCTCAAGAACTGGGAATACGTCGAAAGAGGTGTGGCTAATGCAAACGCTTCTTTCTCATACCCATCGGAGCTATCAACCTCTGCTCGAGAGAGGAAATAGATTGTTTTCACTGAGGGAAAAGCTATAACACAACATTTTAAGCGGCTTCTTGCACGCATAGTGGTAGTCAACGTAGACGTGAGGATGTTCGGCATGAAAAAAATGAATCGACTTTACCATAGGATCTCCATATTGCGTGTCGGGAGTGCTAACCAGTATCTTTCCGGTTCAATCAGAACCAGCCGAGGGGATGTTTGGCTTGTACTGTGGGTCCCACCCCGCTTAGAGTTTATTGAATTGTGCCACAAAGCATCTACTTCGGCAAAATAAAATTCGCCTATAGTTAAGGTGTCATTTTTGTAGCAAAACCAGCAAACAGGAGCCGATGGATTCGAATTACAATCAAATCAAATCTATCCTAAATTACTAAAAATTTGCCTCTTTTCGCCGAATAGTTTTAGCGGAAGAACGTTTGGGTCCATGTATTACGAATTTTTATTCGGTAGTCGAATGGTGAACCAACGTTTATCTAAATAATTTTAATCACGTTTATGGGGGAATGCACGGCCTCATCTCTCAGCGAGACGAAACTCCTGCTCACTTTGCCTTTTACTTTTAACCGAAAGAAAATATTCCTGCGATATCTCGTCTACACACTCGAAATAAGAGATGCGCTCCCATTTGTATACCTCTTGCAAGAGAAAAGATATGTTAAGTACTTGATACACAAGATGAATGAGACCAATTAGCTCAATATCCTTGCACTAACCTGAAGAATTTCGGAGATGTTTCCAAAATGAGTATTACTTGGGGTTAAGTACATATAACTAGTTTATTAACAGGAAGGTAATAATTGGAAGTGGTCCATCAATATTTAACTCGCGATTAATAGAAATTATCTTATGCTCAAAAACTTATTTTTTCACTAGTTCTCGTTCGTTCACCGGAATAATTAGTTAAGAAAAGCCTCAAAAATGTATTCCATCCTCACTTTTTATGGGTCTTTGGACGCAAATGCAGTTACATTTCGAAAACTTACCATTCGCTTATCTCTATTGGGGGCTGGTTTTTGTCCAGATATTCGCGCGTGAACCCGCATGAAATTAGGTCCACCAGTTGCTCTTTCATGCAAAGACGGGAGGATGCGGCGAAGCAAGACTTGAAGCCGCCGAAGTCTCTAATGGGATTACCGTCCGTGTCAACAGCTGGAAGTGAATCACACCCCACGGGCGTGCTTTCGATTTTCCAACCGTCACCCTGGTTGCTCGTGACTGTCCAATTCTTCAGCTGATCTGTAATTAAATCTATAAATTAGATAGTGGATATTTTTTCATTTAATGCTTATCACATATAAACCTCCATTACGAACAATCCCTTCCACAAAATTCTTCAGATGTTTTCACTGTTACAATGGTATGGCTGACGGTATAGTCCCAAGAATAAGAGTACCCGTAGAAGTATGGATGGAAACCTGGCAAATACAGTTGTCTCTATCACACTCTAAACGAAATTTGCTTGGGTGTTCACATTGTTTAGAGACGTGTGAGACTGAAGTATGACTAAGCCAATGAATGAAACGTGAAAGGACACCTAATTATATTCAGTTTTCATTGGAGAGGTCTTCTATTTTTTACATTTGATCGATTTCAGGAACACATAGTTTGAAGTAGACATAATAACTAGTTACTCTAAAAGTGAGATTTTTAATTAATAAAAAAATTAAAACGTGGATTCCGAGGGAAAGGTGTCCGAGAAATCTATAGCGGCCAATACGGCTTTCCAGCCGAAGCTTAGCCACGGTAAGAATGGCGTTAATTTTTCCGTGAGTTAGGAAATGAATGTCAAGGCATACTGACTCAAAGAAAGAAAAACACAACGGCGAGAGGCGCTTTCACAGCTAGGAACATTAAAAATTTTAAATAAACTCGCCTTGACCACAATTATTTCTCAACAAATTTCCATCGCATTTCCCTTCTCCGCCACCTCCGCTGGGGCTGTCGGGTGTATCCGCTCCGCCGTCGTCTTCATCCTCCCCGTTTTGGTTGCCCAAGCAGCGGGTGATAATTAATATTATAGCGTAGCCCACCAACATGTAAACGATATATGTGAGTAAGAGAGAAGCCATGTTAAAGTATTATGTGGATACTAAAACTACTAGTAGAGGAATCAAACTCGTGGCATTCTTACTATCTCGAAGGAGATAAATTTTATCTCGGATCACTTATAATAAGCAAGAAGAAAATCGGAGTTGATTTCACACATCACTGGGAGGTAGCAGAACTTCCCCAACAAAAATATCGGCATTATTTACTTTTCTATTTTTCATTGATGGCGCCTACCAACAGCATCCTGTGAGTAAAACCCTGCTAAGGATTCATTCTTGATTAACGCAACTGCACTAATATTATATTAAAGTATAACACTTACACTTAAATTATAGTAAAGTAGCGATATTGTTCGAAACTATTTAATTAATGCCATACTTAAGTCGGCCGTAGAAATTATGTGAAACTTTTAAAGAGTAGTGGAGACATTAATATTGAAGAGGGAAGGCGAATAACAACACATATTCATGATTTGCACCATTATAGATGAGTGGGAAAAATTACGGTAAGCTATAATTTCATGGAGTGGAGGAATAGCGGAGGGAAGGCTCAAGTCTAACAGGCTTTTAACTGGAGGCCCTGAGGGGCATGCAGTTGAACTTCTCACCCGTGAGACAGGAGTATTTCAGCTCATGCACCCTTTCAGTAGCCCAAATGGGGATCGTAGTACTATTGAGTCAACCTTCATCCCTTGGATGAGCCAGTCACCTCGCTGTGGAAAGCCCGAGCTCTATACACCGCACCAATCCAATCTCTCGGGCGAGCAAGTATAATCGTTGGAATTGATCCTGAATTAAAACTTGAAAATTAAGTTACCGATCTTACTGGCACGGAATTCATACTTTTAACTATTGCGGGGTTGGAATTAATTGAGAAGTGGGTGGGATTTTTTTTACACACAAAGGAGAAAGGCAGTTTGCCTGTATAAACATTTATGACCTACTTGTATATAAAAAAGGGGGTTATTCATACCTTTATTATATCTAAAATAAGCATGTGAGGAGATACCTTTTAGGAGAATGGAACAATCAGTTTGTAGCCACGTGGACAATTTTCAAATGAACTGCCTAAAAAATGGAAGTAAATAAGCCAAAATCAGTGTTTAAACCAACTTGGTATTATGCCTCCTAAAAGGCTCTTTTTATTCTGCTATGGAATTTATGATGTTTTTGATTGCATGCATAATTATTATTTGCATATTTTATGTATTCACACACACACATATAAATACATACATGATGGATTAAGTCTATGGCTGTACCTGATCAGGAACATCAGCTTCATTTTGCACACAACCAAGGTAGTACTAAGAGACTAAGATCCAGTTTGGAGAAAAGTGAAATGGCTACTTAGGTGAGATCACATTGGGTAGTAGTTATTAGGGGAAGCAACAGAAAGCAAATATCATTTACAATATTAGAGATAGGTGGGTAATTTGGCAGAAGTAGGATATTCAGGGAATGGAGAAAGGGTGGAGAGATACCGGACCTATACATTAGCCTACTCTTTATGAAAGATGCCAAAGGGTCCTAATTTTAATGTTATATCTGATGAACTGGGTAGGTACTTGAAGTGTTTTCCACATGATACCCATTTAGGTATCGGAATGCCACTGAAAAATCCTGTCACTACTGGGATTCAAACCTGGGTCCTCGGGGTGGGAAGTCAGTACCTACACTACCCAGCAAACCACCCCGATCCCCAAGATTGGATTGGGTATAGGAAGGAGGGGGTATTTTTGCACATATTACAAGTGAGAACAATAATTAAAAGGAATATGTAATTTAATTGATGCTATTGCTTGTTTCATTGATTTGAAGAGGCATTCAATGGTGTAGATTGGGAAATATTAATGAAGTACTTATTGCAGAATGTCTCAAAGCAGACAAGAAGAATAAGCATCCCATTTAAAACTGTAAATAAAGCTTATCTAATACACACTGAGAATATAAAATAGGCATGGGAAGGGCTGATGGGAGGAGTTAATTAAGTCAGCTTGATTTGTGGAACATCAAGCTAAGAGATTGTACCTATTACGAGCACATTTCCTAATAAATATGAGAGCTCTGGGATGAAGATATATCATAACCATACTTAACAAAATTAATGAGATTCTTGAATAATAGGAAGATTAAGTTGGATGTTAAAACAGGAAGGCATATGTTAGAGGAGATGGTACAAAAAAACCACAGTAATCAACCTGAAGGTCGTTTTGGTAGGCGAGGGTAGAGCTCACCTGGTACTAAGCCCAGTGGTGTGTGAAACTCACTCATCAGGGTAGGGGGGCCAGTTCCTTTCCTGTGTCACCTGCGATTTCCCAGGATGACCTGGTACCAGAAAAATGTTACACAGCTTGGGTGAACCTGAAGAAACCAAGATGCATCATTCCAAATTGAACCCAGGATCTTCTGTTAGTAGCTCAGCGCTTTACCACCCAGAGTACTGTGCTCCATTGATAGTTCAATATATATAAATCCATTTTTTTAAATCACCAGAAATGTAACTTAATTTGAACCATAAAATATGACGCCCAACAATTTATCAGGGAAATACTTACTCCCACAGGAATGAGGACAAGCAAAACAAAAAAGGAAATGAAACTGCACATTTATCAACAAAGCATATTCTTCTTTTATTTCAAATTATACACATTAAGACAGCTCAATGCTGAGCTACTTTTAAAAGCTTTCATTACATCTTCAGACTAAAATGCTTTGAAGCAAAACCATTTCATTCATTACATATATTAAAATTGGACGTATAAAAATTTAATATCACATAAGGATTTAAGTTTTTGTTATAATATCAATGAAAAGCTTTAGTGTTTAAATATGGGTGTGTGTTAAATATTTGTTAGCAATCATTCAGTCTTTAGTACAAAATTAGTTTATGCACGATTAAACATACATACAGGGAGACTTAACACATTGCGGATGGATCACGAGTTTACTCGTGTTTCGCTCGCCAACTGCTACGGACGGATCACGAGATAACTCATGTTTTCTACACACTGCCCTTAATTGCCACATGCATTGATATAATGTAACTAATTTGTTTCTTTAGGTGTTTACACCAGTAGTCAATGTATTAAACTCGATTGCTCGCATTTTTTTTCTCATTCGCCATTTCTGATTGCGTTCTAGTAGTCACTATTTCCACCTTTAAGTTCCTCGTGTTTTTAGGAATGGGTTCTTTCAGATAACAAAAGGAATTGAACGAAAATGAAATACTTATGGAAGTTTTCAACAATAATTTTCCAGATCTTCCTAGTGAGAGTGAAGATGTGGATGACTGTGTGAATGAATGTTGTGATGCTTTTGATGACGATTCGTGTGACAGTGATATTATCACACCTGTAAATTAACGAAAGGTGGCCATGCTTTCAAGTGTTTCCGACACTGACGAGGAAGGTGATTCTGTTCTTGTGAATGAAGAGGTTTTTTTGTCATAGTAATGTAAATATATGTGAATGCAAATTAAAATGCATGAAATGATTGGAACTATAAAGGATAATATCTTCTGGATAAATCAAACCAAAGTGCTCAGGGATAATTTTTGCACATTATCTACGTGTCTCATTGTTTGGTGTGTACTAAAATTGGTAAATTGTGCAACAAAGACACAGATCAAACAAACAGAAATTACAGGTATAAGAGTGTATCTTCGTTGCTTGATTGATGTACTATATTACATATTTTGCCCATGGATTAGGTTGATTATTTTTGCCTAAAGTTTAAAACTTCATCAAAGATATAGGTCGTCAAAATTAGAAATTTTATGCATGCATTGCAAATTAGTATATCATAATGTGGCATAAGGGTTTATATTANNNNCATGCATTGCAAATTAGTATATCATAATGTGGCATAAGGGTTTATATTAAAACACAAAGTTTAAAATAAATATTATAAAATGTTGATGGATGAGATGTAAACCTATTTATTGTAGACTGCAAAAAAATAGCCTGCCTTGAAAAATACCTGGCCACAGGGGTAAGGCCAAAAAGATAAAAATATCCGGTCTTGAAAGTGTTAAGAGGTTTTTCCCACACTTATGGAATGCATAGAAGGAACCAATTAGAACAACACCAATTTGGATAGTTATCCCTTAACCATTATTATGCATTTCAATTGACTCTTATGATACAGAGTGAGCATCTATGAGATCCAAAAATTAGCATGTTTTTATTTGAAAGAACCAGCAAACATTTATCACCCTTACAAACTAACAAATGGAAACAGATATTACAGGCCGATTGTATGGAGAGGTCCATCACTTAAAGCTTACAAAACAGCACCGAAGGACACCTACTGGTCCATAAACCCATAAAAAACTCTGGGAAAATGAATGCATGCTTGCTGATAGCCACATGATTAACTTTGGTATCCTTGCACAGTTTGAATGAGTAGAATTTTAATTTACTGTAAAATGCAAATAATCTCTGGCGAAAGAGGGTTCCAGTTCAAAAGTACTTGGACCCTTGTACACACTCCAAGTATGAGCCAAAACTTTGTATCACCCTAAATCATGAGAAAATGCAATAACAAAATATACACAACAGCACACAGGAATTCCTTAATAATTTTGGAAAATTAAATACAAACAAATTATATCATTTCCTCACATACAAGTTAATAAATTATATCACAGCCTCTCAATCAAGGGGAGCATCCCAGGAATTTACTTTTACACTAGTTAATACTCTGACAGAACCACCAGACATTTTACTTCCATAATGGCCTTTCCAAAATTGGGAATCCACTCCGCTATGGAAAAATTGGACATAGCGAACACCAGAACCATAGTTTTGGAACACATGAGAGACCTGAAAGTATGATTAAATGGACTTATGTTGAAATTTATAGATGACAAGTAACATAGCAACATTTTTACTCACATATGAAGTACTAATGAAAAGTATCAATTTTAAATATATGTATGTACTTATAAAGCTATTCATGCATTGCCTATCCAGCTCACTTAAATTGAAAGAATATAAGCTTTAGTAAGAGCATGAGTGTTAAATTTGAAAATATTGCTGAAGTTCTTGAATACAAATTCCTACCAAAAAAAAAGAAATATATCTCTAGTCATAATATCACAACTTTTTTTATTTCATTATCTGTCAAGGAAATTCTTTTAATTCCTCAATCTGTTACGTTTCTAAGTTATAGAAAGTTAAATATCAAAGCCCACAATCCTTTCACAGTAAGGGGTAGGCCCATAGTTATTATGTCACTAGTTGCTTCCATCCAATCACCACAGTGCTTATGGGCTATCATGACCATGCCGAGCCAATGGTATTGGAAAAAACCCTTTCACGAATCTCTGATGAAGTTGTAACCATAATGGAGCTAGTGGACACTGATGGCTACTTTCATTTTTGTTTTAAGAGTTAATGGATGACTACAGGAGAAAATATTTCAGCAAAAAATAAATTTTTGGGCCTATCTACTGAATTCATGATTCAGTAGATAGGCCCAAGGAAATGATCATTCTAGTAATTTATTACTAAGATGCTTTTGCTCATCTCAGACAAGACATCCATTTTTATAAAAATAAATCACCCAATGCCCACAACCTTCATAATTATATTCACTTGCCTTTTGAATAATCCATCTAGATCTTTGTTTGTTGACTTAGAATTTATTTAGCTCAGAACTTATTTATTTAGAACAGGTGAGTTCACTCCCATATTACTTTCAAAACTAGTATCAAAAGGATTGCAATTGGACCATACCTGATGCCATATACTTCTTGGAAGATGAGAAAAATTTTCCTTGGCCTCAAACTCCATTACAGACTGCTTGTTTTCATCCAAAAGTGACACCTTCAGCTCATAAACACATCCACAGTCAAATCGACATACTGTCCTAAAAGAAAAAAAATATATGCTGTAAAATTTTACAGTTTTAAAATTTGGTCACCCTTGTGCAAAAGAATAATACTTGGGGTTACTTGCAATTAATACTTAGGCATTAGAAGATTGAAAAAAAAACGAAGAGATAAAAACATATGACATCAAACCTGTGCCAATATAAAATATCATTGCCAACAAAAACTTATGAAATTAAATAATGTGTTGCCTTTCTTGGAATTGGCAAAATTTATAGTAAACATAATTAAAGATCCAAGTAAAAAATTCCTCTACCATTATTGACATCGACAAAACTATCAATTGCATTTAAAAATAATTTTAAAAAATGTTGCATTATCTTGTGGTATATTGTCATGCTATTATTTTGTAAATGCCCCACAAAAGTTGCAAGAAGCCACAGTTACCCAGTGAAATAAAATGCATTCTGATGCTCTATTTTAACAGACATGTAGGGGCAAATAGGACCTGGTTGGGTCAGCTTGAATGTTAGGTATTGGCCAATATGGTGCAAAGGCTTAAGTGACTTGTGGATTGTGAAGGCTACATGCTGTTGGATTTTGATGCATAGGCAGCTTTCTGGTGGAAACAGTTTTGACCTAAAGATGTCAGCTGGAATTTCCAGTGAAACTGTAGTCTCCTGAAGGCAACCTGCACAATTACCAGCATTCAGCTGTCAAAGCTGCCAATATGAATACTCAGATTTATGTATAGGACAATTTTTCACAAATAGAATCAAGCAACTATGAGTCAACATCACAACTTTCATTATTTTCTAAAATATGTACATATTTTAGAAAATTCCACCTAAAACCGAACTTCAAAATCCTCGATTGGTAGTGATTACTCAACACTGAAGCCAAATTACGTGTTGACCTAACTAGACAAATGTTTTAAGTCTTTGGTGTACTGCCAAATTTGAACTCACCTAAATTCATGAAACTTACTGGTAAAAACAGTTTCAAAATTAGAATAATAAATACAGTAGCTAAATTCCTCATTTGAACTTGATTGCAAGGGTTTCATGCTATTATGGCAGATACATGCAGTAGTTATCAACCTGAAGGTTGGTTTCATTATGGCAGATATTGTGAACATAGTGTGAATACTAGACAGTAGAAATTTATACCTTATGCTAGCGCTCAGCTTAGAGTTCTAACTATAATATAGTACGTGATGAATCATAGTTTAACTATGGTTTTGTATGTATTGTACGTGGTGTGTCTAAAAGGAATCTGACCTTTGGCCAGGAAAAAAATGTTGCGTACCTGACAGGGTTGGGACACTAAAACCCTTCAAAGAAAGCCCTTTATTTGGGGTTACCTCATGGCATCACCTCCACACACCTGCCAAATCATATAAATTGTTTCGGTTTGGGAATCTGCAAATTTCTGACAAAACTTGATGCAGCATCTCTGCTCTTTCATCTTGAGCAAACTGGAAATCCGACAAACACATAGTACAGCACCTCACAAAATGGCTATCAAACAGCAACCAACGCACACGGCGATGGTGCAAAAATTCGGGCATGCACATGAAAGTATCTCAATCCACTGTGAAAAAAGGCACTGCCATTTTTCACAGTGCCATCATGACTTTGCACATGAAAATTTAAGGTTGGATCCATTTTAGATACGTAATAACTCATGAGTGACCCTGATATCCCCGCTAAATGTTTCAGATCTTTAAGCTTTCCACAATAATGAGCCCAAATGGAATGGTTCACTTCATGATGGTAGTGTAGATTCCATTGTGTTCAATAATTTGGAGTTTGGGAATGGTAATTGGGGGTAGCATTTAACATTCAGTTCTCATATCAGCTGAGGTCAAGAGAGCCTGTATGAAATTACCCAAATATTTTAGAGACCATTGCTGCATGCATTTTGTCAATTACTTTAAGCAAAAACAAAATTTTCATTTGACTTCACCACTAAGCTTATTTCTGGCGTGGGTAACTAGGACTAAAAACTAGGTACCAGAGCCTAGGGTATGATTTTGAGGTATTTTTTGGTACCTATGTACCTGTTCCAACCCCTGGTGTATTGAGATCAAATTTTCACCATTGCATTGTAATAACCTCCTACAAGTGTATTTTCCTAAGCTTAATATTTCAATAGCTCAAATCATCATTCAAATCCCAAGAAAAAGCCATCAAATGCAAAAAAATAAATCGGAAAGTTTCCAAATACCTACTCCATTTTCAAAAATAAGTGCTGATTTATTTATCCTTCCATGAAATAGTCTATATGGTAATTGGCTATATATGATATATATGCGCTATGAAATAGTCTACTTGGAACTGAAAAAACTTCAAATCTTTAAAAGAAAATTTTGGGTCTTAGGATTTACTCACTTACCATTCACTTATTTGAATTGGAGGTTGGACATGATCCATAAAATTTGAAGTCAATCCATTCTTATCCAGCTTGATGAGCTGCACCTTTGAGCAGCAATAGAATGAAGTAACAAAACAGCTGGATAAGCCCATAAAATCAGGGTGAGGTTCACCCCTGGCATTGACTGGTGGAAGATTTTCAGCTCCTCGTGGGTAAGACTCCACTAACCAACCGTCACCACCATTTTTTAAAGTAACCCAACCTTTAAGGCCATCTGAAATGGGAACAATTACATTTTTGGAAGCTTTTTAAAATGAAACACACTATTAGATTCCTCAAAACAATATCTGCAATGAGTACCCAAAAACAAAAGGAAAAGATTAGAAACTAATTTAATATGGAGAGCAGCATTGCATTGTTCCAAAACCTTGTCCCAGGGGATAGTGGATGAGTAAAAATTGCAGGATTTTGAGATGTGGGTGTGATGAAACATGAAGAAGAAATATGTGAACACAGTTTGGTTGTGCTTTGAGAAGATACAAAGCTTTTGGGGCAATTCAAAGAAGGAAAAAATATAGATGGAGGGGGCATTGTAACGTAGTTGAATGCTGGAGACTGTGATAGGAGATTGAATGGAAGACAAGTTTGGAAGGAAAAGAATTAACATTTAGGATGAGGTGAATGGGTATCAGAAAGTATTAACATATGGATGCAATGCACAGAATTAGTTTGAGAGAAAAGTTTTTTAATGTCCTTGACACCCATTGAAGTTTTCAGTGACTGCTTTAAACCCACATCAAGAGGCAAACCTTAATTAATAGTCATTAACACAAAATTTATTCAGCACTCCATAAATGATAGCGTAAGTTGGGAACTGCATTTGTCACCTGCTAAGAAAATTATGTTTAATTCATTAAGGAGACAATGTTATCAAATGTTCTCAGAATTCAACAACCACCCAATACAAATACCCAATTATAATTATTTCTTGGGATTTTCCCATTACACTTCATAGTTACCAATAAAAAAGAGCTATGAATAAATGATTTTAGGGCAATGCACAAAGCCATCAGATTTTCAGAAAAATCCATCATCATATTCATCTAATTTGTTTACATTTTGATGGACATATGTAACAACCTTTAAGCTTCAAAAAAATATTAGGAGTGTGACAGACACTTGGACAGAAGCCACAATGGCCCATATGTGGAGTCTGTAAGAACTAAGAGATATGGGCATGGTGCTATGGCCTCTAGGGTGATGGGAATTTGTTTATAAAACAATTTTAAGAGTCAACTAATATCCCTGATTGATGACTTTTAAAGGGTTCTAACATGATGTTAATGTCTCTGTTGATTGAATCATGATCTTGTTTCTAGATTAATTTATTTTTTGTCATTGATGAATCGGTTAACTATGATAAATTGTTGTCAACATAACATTGTTTCTGACTTGCCCTATATATTGTACATAAGACCTCTGGGTTAATAAATAATATTAATATTGACAATTTAAGCTGATGTCGATTGAAGATTAAGAGCAAATGCAGTAATATAATATGATATTCAGTTATTGCTTTATGTTATGCATTAAAGTTAACATTTTGATGTATGCAAACACTAAGATACAAAAATTCGTGTGAAACATGAGGGATGAAAATAAAGGTGGATATTAATGCCCAAGACTTTGGATGAGATAAGGACATCATCAAGGACTAAGGTAAATCCTATGATCCAAAGGCATTTGATATGACATTTTTCATTGACAACTTCATGTAATGCCCATTCAAAAAAAATTCATCTCAAGGACCCAAGGGATGCAGGGGTGAATGACCACCCAGAGAGTGGGTGGTCGTTGCTTACAATGGTGTTCAGTGATATTTGAAAACCCCAAAGCCAACT
>LYUA01001679.1:98212-109483 GCA_002093875.1 Calopteryx splendens
GGTGGGGAGAGGTGGGTGGGTGGGAAGGAGACAGTGGAAGCCATTTCTCAATCCGCACATCTCTCTCTCCCTCTCCAACCCCTCCCTCACCACCCCCTCCCCCCCTGTCTTCACCACCAACCCCTTCCCCTTTGAAGCACTCTCTCTCTCTTCTCCACCCGCTATCCTCCCGTTTCGTCCAACTCCCCCCACCCAACAACCACCAACCCCCGCGCGTTCTCCCTCGGCCAGCTTCACACGGAGGCGGCGGTGGGGGAAAGGGGGCCGAGGGAGATGGGAGACCTTGACCCTCCCGCCAGCGCTTATGCCGAAGGACGCCGGTTGACGGGGCGCGCGTTTTCGACCTTTCCCAGCATACCTCGGGATCTCGGTTTTTGGCACGGTGGAGGAGAGCCGTTCCAGAGGGCATGGAGGAAGAAGAGAGTGTGGGGGAGGGAGTGGATGGAGAGATGTGCAAGGGGGTCGGCCGGCGATGGAGGAGAGGGAGGAAGAAAGGGTTAAGGGAAGGAAAAAAAAGGCCAAGAGTCGAGGGAATTTCCCTTTTTATGCATTCCCCCTCCACCGTCTTACAGGTGAGCGAGGTGGAGGGAGGAGGGAACGGATTGTCTCCCACGGGAGAATGACTCCACACCGTATCCTCCCCTCCTCTCCCTTCCCCAACCGTCTCGTCCGACTCGGGAGTAGGAGGAGGAGATCTCCGAGGGGGAGATAAAGTCAGAGTCTCCGTGGGGTATACATACATTATGTGGTTGTGCGCGATAGAGGGAGGGAGGGAGGGAGGGAGATGGGGGGTGGGGGGTAGTGTGTGACGTTCGTGTGTGTCGCTTTTGTGCGCCAGCAAGAGACGCTATCCATAGGGAGTAGTATTCGCGTTAACACATGTCCGGCGAGACGCCGATGAAAATGCGGAAACCACTCTTTTTTCTCTCCCCTTATGATTCAACCCCTCACGCCCCCACTCTCCCTCCATCCGCCCTCGCTTGCGACCCGGCCAAGTCGACAGATTTCTCCGGTTCCCGCGTCCAATTCCTTCCTTTCTCTTTCCCTCCATTTCTCTCGTGTCATCTCACGCGTCGGCATGAGGTGGAAGGGAGGGAACGACCCTCTTGGCTGACTGACTCCCACGCATCCCTCGCCGAAATGCAGAAAAGGCACAGGAAGAATTCGGGTGTGGGAGAGATTCGTCGCGAAGATTTTTTTCAATCTATGATGTGCACGTTGATCACAGATTCCTGACACCACAGGGGCGGGTGGCGGGGAAGTCCAAACACGAATCTCGGATGATGTAACTGTAGGGAAGTGCATTGTGGAATTAAAAGGGATGAGGTAGGTACCAATAATGTTGGGTAGTTACTGTACGGAAATAGAAGATCCAAAGGGATATGACACGCAGAGGGGCTCAGTGGATACCATACGAATGTTACGTAAGGGAAATTAGGAATAGAGGACCCAGGACGAAAGCAAAAGGGATAAAAAGGTGTTCGAGAAAGACGATCTATTTGGTCAGAGGAGAAAGAAAGAATGTAGAGGGACGCAGTCAAATAGTCTTTTGAATTGAAAGAATATTCGCATAAGGCATTAGGAATTTCTAATTAGAATCTTCTCCAAAGTAATGTATAAAGTAACAATTTATTTTTGTCAATCATTGCGGGGTGACTACACATTTTTATCGCCATAACTTCACATTGGCAAACAGGTTTTCATGGAACCTCAAACGCCTATTTCTTTTGAAACCTCGATACCCTCGATTTTTTCTTATGGCCAGTGCTTTCTCCTACATTTCGTAGGCATTGACTTCATTGGTGGCGAGATCATAACTCCTGGACAAGTATTAGCTTAGAAAAAATCAGTTTGCATAATTTTGCCTAACATTTTCAGCTCTTCCGTTCGCGGATAGTGCGCAGAATACGCTCCTCAAGACGGTTTGTTGTGTGAAAAACACACATCTATATGTGTACAAAAGTGTCGCTCATTTCACATACTTCGACAGCCTTAACTTATCGCCTATCATTGCAATTTGAAATTCATCGACATAGTAGCCTGCAAGCCACCCCTACTAGTGGTAATTTGTAAGTTGTGTATTTGGCAGGGGGTGTTAGGTCACCAGTCATTAGCAATCTTGACCCAATTTTGGATGTTATCCCGCACTTACATATTAAAATTGTTCCTTCAATGTAGGATTAGAATGATTTTGTTATTTTTTTCTGATGTATTTTCCTAAATGTAAGCTTCGTGCATCAAGTCCATTATAGCAATTCCTCACAATCGTAATTTTGTAATCCTTTGTCATAGCACATACACACACATAGCTCACTAAATAAACAAAAAAGTGTAAATTAACCAACACTTACGCTGGTCCCTACCAAAGGGGATGGAAAAAGGGGAGATATTTTAGTTTATTTAAATAAACCAAAGATTAAAATAAATTTGATTTGGACAGAATTTGGACTTTTTGGTGGAACAGGGAATCCTGTTCGACTGCATTAATTAATGAAGATACGACTGATCGCTGAAGGCAATGTTATCCGAAAAAAGTCTTTAAAATCGAGATAATTTGTTGATAAATATACCAAAAATGTTCATGGTAGAGGTTTAGTCTAACATTATCTTTTATTACTATTCTTTTCACTGGAGTATTTTATTATTGTTTTATCTTCCACTGCGAAATTTTATTCCTTGAAGCTAAGAGTTTTGAATTCAATTATACTTATATTTCTCGAAATTTTTACACATCAAACCTATCCACCCATCACCCATTAATAGGCTTATACAGTCATTTTTATGTGAAGTGAACGAAAATAAAAGTGAAGATTCTGGGCGTTTTACTTTAGTGAAAGGAATGCTCATTATCTTCCTGGAATAACTTTCCGTATTTTTTTAGTGTAACATTAAAAAGTGTGTTCCATTTTAAAGTAGTTTAAACCTTCACTGTCAAAGCACCTCATCCGAATTTTTAAAAGCCTAAAAAAATTCCAAAGAAACACAGAAATTAACATCTTAGGGGAATAAAAATAATGTAGGCGAAGACTTTTAAATGTTTAGCCGAGCGCCCTTGGCAGACTTACAAATTCCCAAAACAAATTGTCTTTAACCCTATGACCATCACTATAAATTGTCAGATGATTACTCACGATGCATTATATACTGCCATTTTTCAAAATTAAAGTTGTACCATCTTGTTCTTGAACTCGAAAAACTTAGTCTTTCGGAGATTTTTCAAAAAGAACAATCAATACTCAACCGGTGAGTATGGATAAATAGCTACTTAATATATGTGCCTCGCCTTCGCAGAGCGAGGAAAAGCATTCAGTGCCTTCGGCTCGTTTTTCATTCGATGAAAAGACGGAAACTGCTCCTATCGTCGCTTTTTCTTCTCCGTTGCGAATGCGTGGGAATGGGGAATATCTTGAGGATTTAATCTTGGGATAGTGGTCCCTGGAAGAGGGAAGCCATCTTCCGACATCCATCAGCTCCTATAAGCTCCACCGTTGCCCCTCTCTCCAGGTGCCGATCAACCAACTCACACTCCGCATCAACCGGTAACTCCCTCCTCGCCTCCCTCTTGCGTCCCAGTCACATTCCCCTGCCGCACAAGTAATTCCAATAATCGAAGCCCGAGGCATTAAGCCAATCCCTACACCGGTGTGGAATCTCCTCGCCTTCCGTTTGATCCCAGCAAGTTTTCCGTTTCCCTTTGTCCCGAGTCCGCGGTCAATGCAGGAATTTTCAGCGTGGTTTCATTTGAGAGTTGCAATGTTTTTTTTGGTAGGATTGCCATGAATATTTCTTGAGTCACTTGAAAAAATGTTTCTTTGGGACTGTTTTACCGCGTCCGAGCAATTTTTGGTGTCTTCTCATATCCCAAATCCCCGTACGACTCTAAGTTAACCAACCGCATCTATGTTTTTGCTTTGAAAAATGGTGTAACCTATGCGTCTCGCGGATTTTTTATATTTTTCATGGAAACTTTTTAAAAACGCATTCACTAGAGGCCACATCAAGCTTCATTGACCGCATCATAGGGAAGTAGCTTTTAACTTTTATTTTAAAACCTGTATAAAAACTTGAGCTGTGAAATTCCTATTGAAATTATGTAAGATGCAATGTTGAGTAAATTTATAATTATAAGTACCCATCGCCTCATTTTTATGCATTTTGAACTAGCGATATAGAACACTATATACCTATATATTAAGATTGGAGTGCCATGGTTTAATTTACATAATTGACATCTAAAGCAAATGAGATCTGGGGCCGGTTCTTCTAGTCAATATTCTTACATTTTTTATAACTTACAAATGATAAACCATCTTAGGTCTGATGCTGCCTGGAATTTATCCTCACCCCCAAATTCCTACAAAACTAGACTACTTAGTACTAGACCTAATATTAGCGTAGCAAAACTCCAGGTATTGCTTTTCTTACAACATAGAAACCCAGAACTCATAAGAAATTTAGTAACCATTGGAGGATTTGGTTAGTCTTCTCAGAAATTATATATTTGTCACGTTTTGGAAAAAAAGACAAATAAGGTCAAGTTGATGTAAAAAATGTAATAGTAATTATCCAACGAAAAATAAGCATTCAGCAGCAATTTCATGGGCAGCTATCGATTATGCAATATAGAATTTAGTTGGTTTTTCATTTGCTTACGAATCATTCCATCTGAAAATTATTTATGGAAGAGGAAACTCCAAGCTACCGTTTCTTTGATAAATTTTAAAAATCTACTGGTTCTTCATTGGCCTATCCTCAATATACTCGGGTTATATGCCCTATCAAAGTAAGAATACATTTTTTTAATGGAAAAAAAGTGAATACACAAGTTGCCTAATGCGTCGGAATAAGAGAGACTTAAAAGACCTAGCATCCATGAAAGAATGCCACTCTAAAAATCTATTTTTTTCCTATGGCTCACCTTATACCCAGAAGAAAACATCACCGTAATGCAATCATTCTATACCAGTCGTTTTTTAACTACAATTACACGTCTGCTGGGCGGCAGTAAAAATCCTCTCATGGACAGCACATACGCGCGCGGAATAAAGCGAGTATTCAGGCCGGAGCACGCATGTGAATTGCATCAGGATGTTAGGTTTCCCACTTTTCGAGCATGGTCGCGGTGAGAAAGGGGTCGTCAAACCTCGCCCACGCACGATTCGCACTCCTCCCTGCCGGCGTTATCCTTATTGACTTCCTCGTCTCACCGGACCGCGAGGCGGTCTTGCAGCGGCAAGCACCGGAGCGTCCTCTCCCCACCTTCCTCCTCCTCCCTCCAATCCTTCCGCCAATTCTTACACTCGTCCAATTACCAGAAACCNCCTTCCGCGGGAAGAGGGGGAGGGAGAGAGAGGGAGAAAGAGGTGATAGTAGCAGAGGTCACGGCGGGGACAGTCACCCAACTAGGAAACCGTAAGATGACATCACAGTCTGCTGCTTCACACTTGCCCTCGTCGCCCCCCCCCCTCCGTCTCCCTCCCCGCTTTAACATCCCATGCCCCTTAAAGCTGTCTCCAGGGCACTCCCTCCCACGCCACCCGGTTGTGATGATCCGACTGGTCTCCCCGCCGGCGTCCACCCTCGGCGGCTCCACGAAAGACGGCGCGACCCCTGTAACCTCCTCGCCCACATTCCCTCCTAACCAAGGAAAGCCACAAGGGGTCTGGCACTAAGGAAGCTCAAGTGAGGTGCAGAGGGACTGCTTTCCGCGCCCCAGGCAAGGTTTAGTGCTCGTTTTCACCCACGCTATCGCAGCCGAGGATGGAGTTGCGGCAATTAATTTGCATTCTCAGTTAGTCTTTTACGTTCTCTCCGTGTGATTTCCATCAAATGATGGAAATTAAACGGACATAAAATGAGTTCTCTGGTTTTAAGATTATGATTACTCATTTACCATTTATTCTATAGTATTTAATGTCAGTGCCAAGATCTATTCAGAAAATGCAAAAAAAACTGACGGCGTCTTCAATGGGGCATTGAAGTCTAAAAATCAATTGTAAAGCCCTTAAGGATTTTTGTAGACAGTCATGGAATAATTTTTTTTTGTCATTTTCCCTTGAATTACTTCCCAAATTGCTGTAATAGGTTAATAATAATGAAATAATTAAGTTTATTTTAGAATTTTTACAACCATTTACCAATCTTAGCGAATTTTAATTATTTTTTAATTATATCCTAGGGAATGGCTGCAAAAAGGAAGTGATATTTTTCCTCTTGTTTAGATATCTTTAGATGCCATCACGCCGCCATTACTAATGGTTTAAATCTTTAGGAAAATGTTCTCATTCCCGGACTGCGTTTACTATTTTTAGTTCCAGTTTCGAAATATTCCGGAATCTAAGGAGAGATGATGAAAATACGTGATCATTTTTTCGTTCTATATTGACATTTGGAGGAGGTGAACACCGATTTCCTCTTATTTTCTCTTCAACAGTTTCTCAACACGAGAGGATGAAAATGTTCCCAAAGGCCTAACTCCCTTGATAAGAATACCTATCTGTTTTTCTTTGGCTTTCACCTATTAAACTGGTTAAGAGATAACGTATTTATCCATAGATTTCTTTCCTCTAGGAGTCGTTTCCTTTCGGTATAGGATGTACATCTTACGTCTTCTATTATTTACTTTACATATTTCAATGTAGGTCGATCCCCATAATTTTTCTCGGGAACGTTGGCGTTCCAGGTGGCGAACGAGAGACCGCATTATAGATAAATTGCATAATTAATACAGCAGATCATTTTCTTCAAATACTCGTATTTATAGTACGATTCGATGGCTGATATAATGACTAAGTTTGAAAAGACCAAACTAAAAAATAAGGTATATATTTTATAAATCTTGGCATTTAACAAATTAAACAATGGCTTTGTGTATATTCTTCAAGCAGGACTCGGTATAGCGGTGAGGATTACTTGTGTGTCTTTAGATTTTTAGGTGATATTGAGCATGCGTGGGTTTTGAGAAAGCGGCATCTGTGATGGAAGGATGTGCGAACCTTTTGCCTATCATCCACGGCAAGCAGGTTACACGTAAAGCTCTTAATTCATCTCACCTATTTGTTACTTCTCTCTATATATTCTTAATTGGCTAACATGCTCTTAACATATCAACACGCAACATTTTGGTAGTGCGTGGAAATATTTCACCGGCACCTGTGAATAGGCCCTCCAGTGATCGCCAAGGACGAAAACTCAACTTGCCGTCATTCTCAACTTCACGCAATTTTCCTGAATATTTTTTTATATTAGTTTCACCAGAACATTGTCTCACTTTTCCGAACTCGTTCAACGAATTTAATCGACAGCGGCATTGTCCAAATCAATTGCTAATGCCCAAGATGCCGATTCATAAGAAAGGAAGTTTCTTTCCGTTTCTATTAAACTTCAATTAAAGATTTAGCTTTGCATTTAGCCCCAAATTCAGAGATTTGGTCAGATAAATTTGGATTGGAATCAATTTTATGGAAAGCTTATCGTTCACTCTAAAGAACAACTTTCTTCAAAATCCTAAGAACTTTTGATTGAAAATTTCTTTGCCAAGGATTATACTCGTGAAAACTCGTCTGGTAGTCCAGTGGGTAGAGCGCTGGACTACTAACCGGACCTGTATTCGATTCCGGGTGACGCCTCCGGGCAACCTCAGTTTCACCCAAGCTGTGTACCATTTTTCGGACACTAGTTCATTTTGGGTACCGATCCTGGGTAAATATATATCGACCTTCGGGTTGATTACTGTCATTGATTGATATTCGTCTAAAGAAATACCACATCTTTATATTCAGGGACGATGGTCACTTCGACCTCATCATGGTCGTCGATATATTTGAACCCACATGCTTTTGGGAAGTGTCTATCTTTTATTTTTACCCATTTTTTCATAGCTCTTTCGTTATTCTGTGCCCTTATTTAACTTATTTCACTTTGAACTTTCTATTTCTTTAATTCCACATATACCTATCTGGCTCGTTCATTTCTTGAAGCATGCATCATGAAAAATATATAATTATTTAAAGGTGCGTAAGATAGACAGTAGAAAAATATGGAAGGAAGAAAAGAATACTTGGGTTTTCAAAACCTTTGTCAAGAACTAACTATTAATGTTTATCTCTGAAATGGAATTTCACAAAGTCTTAACCTTAACCGTCCAGGGTGATAATTCTCTGCCTTAACCGTCCACGGCACAAGGATGATGCGTATCATACATTGGGCAATAATTAGATTTTATCTCTGCAAGTCTGAGAGAAGGAAAATATTTATGAATCCCGATGGCGCGTTTTTCCTGTGGTACTTGCAATGCAGATGTCCTCTTTTCAAATAATGCAATAGAAAACGTTAGCCTCAGAATAGAAAATATATATATATATATATATATATATATATTTCTGTCGTACATTCGATTCTCCTAGTCCTAGTTTTACTGTAGATGAAAGGTTTTTTAAATCATAGTTCTTTTTACTCGTTAATAATTTAAATATGAGTGCAACAATAATTAAAAATTTTCCCTTCCATTGCTTTTGTCATTGAAAGTTTAGAATCGTAAAATTGGGTTCATATTGGATGCATTGGACATATTCAGTTCCTTGAACGTGGTATTATAAACTGAGTGAATTTTAAATTTACCCTTAACTACCTATTAATTTAAACACTCATTTCATGCTGAACAATTTTCTTTATTTCTGAATCATTACTATTATATAATGAGTTGTCCACTTATCGGCGATGTTTTCGATGTCCAGTTCCGTGTAACCTTTTTTACAATAGGTACCGCTTGCGCAAGTAAAATATGGTGGGAGGTATTTAGTTTGAAAAGCGAGGATAATACCCTGAGCATTATCTTTACTTTATGGCGCGGTTAGGAGTAAACCGCCAGTGGGAATTCATGCCGCAAAGAGAATCCCTTTTTTTCACTTGCAATAAAATTTTCGCCGAAATACGCCGGTCGTTAATACAAAGTTTTTATGTCATGCAGTCCCGCCGCTGAGTCCTCTGGCACCCTTATTTCCTCTTCTCCACGGTCCGTCCTCCCGGCTTCATGACACCCACCCCCTACCCCCCATCTTTCCTCTCCATTTCGGGATAGGAATTTAGTTGACCTTTCGTCCGCCAGAGGCCGCTCGCTCTCCGCGGGGAGCATCTCTCTTGGAATTCTTCTGGGACGGCGGCGGCGGTGGAATCCGAGACGATGGCGCTGGGGACGGCTCCGCAGGACCAGCACCACTTTAAGGAAAAGTTATTGGGTATTTAGCCTGCGGACAGGACAATGCCGGAGCATTGTCGGGGTCGCGGCGTTTCCCCAAAAGAGACGGAGGCGTTTATTTAAAAATACTTAACGGATAAACCTCGGGCTTGTGCTTTTCACCACCAAATAAATCATTTCCAGTAGAAACAGCGGACTTGGACGAGACGAAACGCTCATCCGTTAATGGGTTATCAAAAACACGTCAGCAACTCGATGTCTAGCGTTCACGTTTTGAGTAGCGAAAGAGATCAGACGGAGCGTCCTTTTTTTACTCCAGGCTTCTGCCGGGCCTTTTTAAAGTGGGTTGACAATGACGGAGCTTCGAAAGGAAAAAGTTTTCCTGCCATTTTGTAAATGGTGTCACGAAATTTAGGTCCATATTTAATCCTTTCTCTCAGACCTGGAAGTTTGAGACTTAGAGCACAACAAAAGATGTTTTACGTTCAATCTGCGTACGCTACCTTCAGTCTACTTATGTTACGTCCGATTTATGTATTGAAATGATCATGAGCTAACCCCCTATATTTTTATTATTCAACCTTTAGGCAAAGAACATATCGACATTTAGTATTTCTTTCTTTCATCGGGTGAAATTAATTTGTTCTTAGTTAATGTGAATGTTGATCGGCAGTGCTTCTATCTTATCTATTGGCCCGCAAAATCCAACGCAGAGTCCTTTCTCATTAAAAAATTAAAAATTTGTGCGCATAAGTTACCTTGCTATAATTATATGTGTGTAAAATTTTCATTAGAGGATTTCCTCCTAGGCCGTGCATTCTTAATTTGGTCAAAAATTAAAAACATTCAAATCTGATACCTTAAAAGCTTATTCTGAGTATTATTTCATTCGTGGTGATTACGACATCCATGCGTGAGCTTTAGGGTTTCAACCACGTAATACTATCAATGTTTTGACGCTTCACAGGAGTTCAAGTCCGTGGGATTGGGTTTTGAAGCTAAGAGTACATCACGCATCCTCAGTGCTCTTTGCTGATTGGTTTAAGTTGTTACTTTAAGATATTATTTTCCATAGGATTAATTGCAGATGTCGATATTATGTAGGAAGTTGTTGGCTTTATTGATAGAAGAAATGAGAAAAAGTTGTATCACATCACGTCATTAACTCTGACCGGTTTCGAAGTTCCACACCCTCATCAAGGTGAAAGAGTAAGGTTTGCACCTTGACAATGACTGGAAATGTATAAACAGGTGAATCACAATAAGGTGATGAGGAATACTACGGTCTGCAGCTTGGATTATCATAAGCATTCTGTTCCACTATTGAGCTAACGGCTAATCGTGCCATCTGTTTACGTTTTCCGGTTAGTTTAGTATTTTGTTGTCCTCTTTGACGCGCGGGAAAAATATACTTCCTCCTTCTCGGTTAATCATAAAAAAATTTTTGTTTCAAGACGCTTTTCCTCCGGTATTGGTGAAACGGGATTAAAACGACAAGGGAAAACGGTGCAATCGGAGTTACCTACATGAGCATATTCACAGCCTTTTCATGGCGTTATCTGATAGGGTTACAACAAGAAATACCCGTATTTTTCCGTTTTTCAATCTGTCCCCTAGATTCCGAGTTATAGGCGGCTAAACATCGGAGCTCACAATGCCATCAACGGATGGGCGCGGTGGACCCATGGGCATTACGTCACAAATCGCTTCATCCAATCGCCACGGTGCTTACGTTCCCTGCCGTTCGTATCTTGTCGCCGTCTGCGGTTCGTATCCCGCCGTTGGTCTAGACTTTCGTGACTCTCGGATGGCGGAAGAACGAGAAATGGAGTTCAACAGAGTAGGCGTAAACATTTTTGGATTTTCATTTCGTTTTACGAGATAACGGTTGACCTCAGGAGCAAAATGTTTTTACTAAAAATTATTTTTGGAACTATCTCTTGAATCCATGAATGACACTGATATTTCGCGTAGGGGTGAACGTTAGCAATTTTTTTAACCTCATCCCCATCTGATTTCGAAAGATGTAGGGTAGACCGGGGCTATTTCGATCACGAGGCTATTTCGATATAAAT
>LYUA01001679.1:302369-312611 GCA_002093875.1 Calopteryx splendens
ATTATCACTTTGGTATTACTTATTAGGAACTATTTCAGCGCGATCTGGCGGCGGTATCGCAGTATTTTCAGGTTTGGATCTCTATCTTGGATCTTGTGAGTGGCCTACTTAATGAGGGTGCGTCTTATATACTGGTGCGTCTTATATGCCGTCAAATACAGTAGGTCACTGGGCTCTACCCAGTGAACTAAACAAGGTGCTATCCAAAGTTGTAGAGAATTTGAATATTCCACCCAAACCAGTAGCAGCAGGAACTTCTGCCAATAGATGCCACTTGGTATGCAATTCAGCTGCCAGTCTGGAAATAGCATCTTCATGAGTGCACATTTCTACATTTTTATTGCTGATACACTGTGTTCTTCGTCTTCTTCTCATTGTCTATGAATTCCTAGAGGTGAGCCACGGTTATTCCTATTTGATTACCGTGGCTCTCACTCACCTCTTCTCTTTCCCTGTTCATAAGCGAGAGCTTGATATCAGAGGAGAGAAATCACGAGGTGTGCAAGGGTGCTTGCAAGCCCTTGAATCTGTCTATGAATTCCAAAGTCTCTTCCACTGTGAAGAATGCTGCTATTTTTCTGGGTCATAACCGTACACACATGATTCACCAGCAGTTATGACTCCAGACAGGAAGTTTGGGTTATCTCGAACTATTGCTTGCAACTCAGTCAAACATAATGGTTAGTTTGTGAAGAATGATAACCATAATTAAAGTCATGAGCAAGTTGGCCTTGAGACATATGATGAGAGGCATGTGGCTTTGAGCCAACCATCAGTCAGTTCACACCTCAACCTGACCCTCGGGGACATACTTAGCTGCAATTCATCTCCTTTGGTACATCCACTAGAATGCATTGACATGTCCTGTGTGGCAGTCCAACCCTATTACAAACGTCATGGATTCCCTGCCTTTGGCTCTGAAACATCACTTCATGACATGCACTTTTGCTATCATATCTGGAGTTATGCTTGATGATGGTCGACCCAAATGTTTGCCTTCCTCCACAGACTTACAGCTATCTTTGAAATTCTTGAAGCACTCAAATGTTTTTGCTTGTCTTAATGCTTGCTTAGCAAAAGCCTCCTTAGACATTCAGTGGGTTTCAGCAGCAGTTTTCTTGAGCATGAAACAAAAACCAGATAAACTTATCTCATTCACATTAGCCATTTTGGCATTCACGGACTGAGAATAATGGTGTAGTGAAGACAACAAAAACTAAGAAACATGTGCACTCAAGAAGGTGCCCCTGGGCAGATTGGCTGGTGAAAAACACACCAGGTGGCATCTAGTGGTAGTAGTACATACTACCACTGGTTTGGGTGGAATATTCAAATTCTGGACAACTTTGGGTAGCACTGTAGTAATGTAATTGTCTGTTTTAATGTAGCTGATGGTCTGCAATGCATTGTACAATTCTGCTATGGTACTGTGTAGTTTCTTAATACAAACAGAATGGCACTTGACTTCTACAGGCAGTGATAGGGTTATGATAACATTATAAATTGAAGAAAATTTATTCTATATAAAAAGTGAGCATTAATAGAAAGAAAAATCCAAAAATAAAATAATTTACTCAATGAGTGTTTAAAAATTTTTACATAAATCAGCCAAGGGGTTGCCCGTAAACAGTCATTAGAGGAGTTAATTCAGGTGAGATAAGTTTAGTAAGGAGGGTTCAGAGCATGCATATTAACACATTAATTTCATTAGCAAAGAACAAATGTATTCACTAAGAGCAATCAAGGCAGAGCAAGAGAAGTGGAATAATTTTTTGAAGGAGCAGAGAGGCTTGGAAATTAGGACAAGAGAAGAAGATAATAAAATGGTATTGAGAGTCAAAGTAAATCACAAACCATTTCACGAAATTTATTGACAACCCCTAGACATTAGGTAACTCAAATGATCTTAAAAAGAATAAATTTCGACACTTACTGATGCTCCTTTGGTATTCTCAAGTATGCTGTCAAGAGCTTCAAAAGCTGTGTTAAGGGCAAAGGATGTGACACTAATAGCCCCATCGATTACCTCTGTCATAATGCGTGGCTTTAAATCAATAGGCCGAGAGCTGCTAGGGGAAGATCCTGGACTGGTCTTGGCCTTAGGAGTGTTAGCTGATTCATTGTGATCTGCTCCACAACCTCTTCCACTACTTCCCATGCTTTCTTGTGATCGTGAAGATGAAGGGATTGCAGATGAAGAGCTGGCAGCTGGCTGATCAGAACTGGAAAGGTCAGCTGATGTGCTCCTGAATACATGCTGGATGGTGGTAGGGCTGGAGGGAGACTGATCTGATTTATTCAGAATGACGATGCGTGGCTCAGGGATCTGACATTTTGTTGGTACGTGTGTCACAGCTGGCTGGAATTGTGATGTGGTCACAGTTGGTTTGGCCTGCAGAGGTTTCAATGGCACAGATATGACCTCTCCTGTATCATGAGATACTTCCCTCTGCACCGGTAATTCACTTGTATGAGAATGATCTGGAGCCTGAGCATTTCCATCATCACGGCACGGTAGAAAAGGTGCTGACGGCTCCTGGGTCTTGTTGGCAATGGGATTTTCAGGTTCACTCACTTTCTTTACCATTTCCACTGAATCTGTTTTAATAGCAATTGGACCTGAAATAATCAATAATTATTCCAATATATTTTTAAAATATATTGCCTTTCAACTACACAAAAAAATGGAAAAGGAAGAGTAATATTAATTTCTTTTGGCATAGAAAGAATAAAGTCAAGGAAGGATAATAATTGCCATTCTTGAAGAGTATAACATTCACCAAGATTGTCTTTCGGTCAGTATAAAATAAAGTGTACGTCAAAAAATCATTGTTGTTGAAGAAGATGCATTATATATTTATGTTATCGGATACACAACAGTTGAGCATCAAAATCCTTCATGAAGTTATTAGTTATCCTTTTTCAACAAATAATTTTAATAAGTCCAACAATGTAGGTAGAGTTGTTCAAACAATATGGATTCCAATAAAATTAATATAAATGTTTTTTCATTATGATGAAATATAATGCAAATTGCTTTTTTCCATAATATGTTGAATATCCCCAAAAGAATTTTTTTGGCATCACATTATTTTAAAAGAGTTAAAATAAACAGCTCCTACTGGGAAAAAAACCTTTCCCACAGCTCAGTTTAGGCTTCATGCACAAATGGCATCATATTGATGATGGCCAGTTCTGAATCCTCCCTTATCACATGTCACTCTTCATCATGGTGACTCTAACCACAAAATGAAGTCACTATTCCCAACTTCGCATAATGCTTTTCCCACTTCATAGTTTATATTACGACAAAGTGAGTGGATGTCAAATGTAAGGAAAGATTATGCAGTTGCTGAAAATAATCAGGTTACACTTCACGGCTTTCTTGTCTCTTCTGTACTAATCAATGACAGTATTCAATAAATTACACTCTTTCACTATTCATACACTAAATTATCACTTTTCTCGGAAATGCTTATGTCATCTATGCCCGTTTGCCCTTCTCCCATCACACAGTATGACACTTGATCAAACACTCTCCTAAAAGTGTGACTCATTTGTGCAGAAGCCTTAATTTACCAGCAGAAAACTTCCACCGTATATTTTTTTTAACTGATTAACATACCCCTTAATCAATTTATTAGCTTAAGTAATTTTAATGAAACACTATACATACAAATACAAAAACTTACAATAGTTTTACCCTGATTTTTTCCAGTCACTGAATTCCCTCTTTTTTCCTAGTCACTGAACACCCTCTTTACAGGATTAATGTGAGAAATATGGCATGAAGATTAATTATAAGAACACGAAAGTAATGAGAGTCTCAAGAAATTGAAAGCCTTAGTTAAACATTAATGTAGGAAGGAATACACTTGAGCAGATGGAACAGTTCACATATTTGTGCAGCATTTTGGAGGAAATAGGGGCACTAGTACGGAAATTTGTAGAAGAATTGCACTGGCTAATGAAGATTTCTCAAGAAGGGAATTGATGATATGTGCATTAAGTAAAGATGTAAGGGAAAGGTTAGTAAGACTGAAATATCAAGTGTAGTGCTGTATGTATGAGAAACCTCATCTTTGAGGCAAGAGTATGAGTTTAGATTGGAGGATTTTGAAAAGTTGGTATGCAGGAGAATTGAAAAAATAAGTTGAAACATTCAATGATTTTCTAAAAAGGTCAAAAAAGATATTAGAGAGCTAAAATTTCAGAGATCATTGATGCATGGAAATATTTTCAAAACTTAATTTCTCCAAAACTGCAAGGAGAAATACTAAAACCATGAAATCTTCCATTCTTACAGGCCAATTTCATTCAATTCTTCACTTTTTGTCTTAAAAATATTCTTTTGTGCCAATAACCTTTTGAAAAATATCATGCATGGTGAATAATTTCAATTAAGTTTAATATATCCTACTTTTACGCTGAAATTCCCTTAATATTTAGTGATTTGACTAACTCAATATAGTGTCACAAAATCAGCATCATAAGAAAATGATTGGAATAGAGAAAAAGAATGAAATATCCTTTTAAAGTGGAATGAAATCGATAGATGGATTAGTTATTCAGATATAGATTTATAATATCCATGCAGCAAGGCCTTACTGCCTGCTTGGACGGAAGTCTTATCATCGAGACTTTGCTCCTTGATTTTTTCAACGCCATCATTGGCAATTACTTGTAACAAAATCCCTACAGATTGTAAGAAATCAGCATCATAGTTCTGCATTCAATGTACTCTTGTGAACTTAATTGTCACGTGCTCTTCTTGCCCTTTATAGAGGACGATAATATAGGGTGGGTCGATGGGTTTGGTAATAATTGTGTCTCAGAGTGTGCCGGATGCATTGGCTCTTTTCAGTATAGTGTTCTATAGTGTCAGTATGTCCTCCTTTCCTTATATCCTTCTAAATAATTTCTGGTATCTTATTTTATCAGATTAATATCAGATTAAGGGGATTTTCATAGTAATAAATGCAAAATGGTGAAAGCTTCTGACTCAGAATATAGTTGAACAGATACTACAGATAATGCATAATGTAGAAACCATCGGAATAAATGTGAATTAACTTCAGATACAATGGCATATATGCTAAAAATCCCCATTGAATACAATTTGCTACTCCCATTATATATTTATGAATGATCCATGCAGAGAATATTGGTAGAGGAGTGTGCACTATAATTCCTTACAAATTTTTGAGTAGTCATCTTAAGCTGGCATTTTATGCGACTGAGTATTTAAAAAAGTTGTCAATCTAAATAACAAAGTTGGCATGCATTTTAAGTTTCTCAACAAGATTTCTCAGCAATCGCTTGATTGATAATTTTCTTTGATAACTAATAATTGATGAAACTTACATTGATCAATAGACTTCCACCCATAATGTGAAAAATATGACATTTTTCAGGTGCCACAGTGAACCATTTTAGGCAGGTAGCTTTTTAGATACTTTAGAGGAGAATATGTAGGTGGAACCTTAGCAACTAAAGATAGTTCAGGTGTTAACATAACTGCTCCAGTATGTCATTACCAATTAGGGCATAAGAGGGGATGGTGAAGATATACAAACATCTACATGGTATCATGCAAGCCCACATCTAGGAAGACATACACAATCAAAATTAAACATTATTCGAATGTTAGTGACAAATGGAGAGGTTATAAAATTCAAGCAATAGAAGAGAATTCTACAAGTGCTATGTGCACAAACTATTTAAGCCTGTTTTACTTTATTTTCTATGGCTATTGAGACGAAGAAAACAAGCCTTCTAAGTCAAGTTGTCTCCAATAGGTACTTTGAAGACACCAGCCTCAGTCAGGCTACTAAATTCTCACTAGAGCATTTTTTTTCACCTGTGTGTGAATGCTAGTGGTGTGCAGGAGAAAAAGAGCAGTCGTGGGTTGGGGAAATGTGTGTAGCTCAGAATTCTTAAATTATGGAGGGAATAGATGGACTCCTGTGCCATCTAATGAGTCTTGATTCAATCAAAAAAGACATTAAAGTTCTTCCCTACGGCATGAGCACTCTCTATCTATATACTTACTTACTCTATGGTTAGAAATGTAGGAAGAGGAGCAATGAAGTTTTAAATATGTTGAGAGAAGAGAGGAAATTGCCAGGTGAAACTTGAAGAAGCAGAAAAAGTGGGTGGAAGAAATATTAGGAGGTGGGATTTTGAAGGTCATGAAAGAAGGGAGACGGTACAGAAGAAGGTACGCAGGGAAGATTCAGGGAGACAAAAGGCTTTTTGGACAAAATTGGTAAGCAGTATGAAGCCTGAGGCAGGAAATAATATGAAACAAATCAGAGGGAGCCCACACAATACACAATTGGAAATTATTCTTAGGGACTATCCAAAACCTACCTGATTACCTATGATTAGGTAGGTTTATAGGTTTTTATGTTCAGCTTAAGGTTTCTCAACGGTCATCACTGGAATTTTGACCGCTGAATGACTTTTCCATCAAAATAACAAAAACAATATAATTTAAAGTAACTGTTATTCCATATGGCTGATTTAGAAGGGTGTATATGATGATTTAGCTAGAAAAATGTAGTGGTTTGTATTTGATGCAAAGGATCTGTTTTTGAGAAAAGGATAACAGAAATTTAATCCCTTTATAGCATATACAAGAAACTTTGCATTATTCAAATGCTTAATGATGCTGTGTCTCTGGAAAAGATTTTGAATTTAATGATTTGTGAATAAGTGACAGCACTGCATCACAGCTTTGAATTTCAATATAGACAGGGCATTTAACTTTACCTGTATTATTTAGTATACTTAGTCCTGTGCCCTTAATCAGGGACTTCTCTCAGTTCTGATTTCCATGACATTTTCTATGAAGCAGGATTGAAATAGTAAAGTTTTACTATAATAGAAGTTACATAATGGATAAAAAAATATTGTCAAAATCAGAAGAGTAACAGATGATGGTTTATCCCACAGTGAAAAAGTTAACTGTCCTACAGCCTAATCAGGATCATTCATCCTTCAAATGATTCAAAGAATTAAATATGTGTATAGTGTGTAGGTCCTAATTAGGTACTCTTTAGTCGAATAAATTAAAGAAAATATCATAGACGCACCTTCAGAATTCAATGGGATGTCAATCCGGAAGCAGGGAGGCATTGGAACAACAACAAAGTTATCATCAGAATCTGATCCTAAACTATGATCACTTCCACTTAAGTCATCAGTGGATATGCTCTCCAACTCTGCTTCTTTTTCATCATTGCATAAACATTTTTCCTCGCACATATATTTCTTATCATTAACCCATGGTTCTGAGGCTGATGGAATGGAATCCAACTTCACCAGTGTTTCTTCATGATTCACAAAGCCTGAAGGAGCTGTATCAGCATTATTTATGGCATCATTTTGCATGACTTTCTCTCCTGCATTAGCCTTACTCCCTAAAAAAAATAATATGCATTACAAGTTATGGCAAATGTCACATTTAGAAAAGAACAAGATTTAGATTTCAATTTGGGCATGGAACAGGAAAACATATCTAATGAATATGAAATTTACACAAAGCATTTACTGAGAACCTCAGTTTCTTATTCTTACCATCAACACTTAGTGAAGCGGATGGGACGACAAAAAATTCTGCAGAGCTTGAGGAAGATAAACTCTGCTTCATTGGTTCAATGTTTGGCTGAAAAATAAAAATGCATTTGATCATCATTGCATGATGGTTGTCTTGAAGAAGGAACAACAAATTTTAGATATTAGACCATTGCACCTCCACTTCTGTTAGTATAATTTAATTTAATTAAAATATTAACTATACCTCATCGTCACTTTTAATAAGATCAACAGATATTATGCAACTCATTCTGCCTCCAAATCTAACATTTTTGTGGTAGAAGTGCCAATGAGACTCAAATATTCCAGGGTAATCTGAGAAAACATCCAATAGAAAAAAATAATCAGCATATATAAGATCATTTCTATTAAAATTTTGCCATGCACATACAATTACTACTGCCTTACTTGGAGAAGCAAAGTTGACAGAAATTTCTCCTCCTTCTCCTGGTGCAAGTAGCGGACACTTCACAGAAAGCGCCTCAGGATTCAGCCCAGCATTTCCCCACGACAACTTCACTTCAGTCTAGTTGTCATGGAAAAAGATTTTATAAGATAAATTAGAGCCAAATTAAAAACAGAAATAGCTTACCACTGATATCAGCATGAACAAGTTTCCACTTTAAAATGGGTTCACATTATGAAACATTTGCTTATTAATCTGGTCTGTAAAATACCTCCTGGCTACCTTCACAATTGAACACTTATGTCATGACTATAGATCTCATTTTATAGAGAAGGTGGTGCAGTCTTGCTGAAAAAAGTGAGGCATGGATGCAGGTGAGATGTATCTCAGAGTCAAAAATTAACAAATAACACTTTATCTTGACATCAAAATGCTGCCACATGATTGAATCCAACCTTTTAACTTCATGGAAAGAAGATAAGGCAGGGCATAGTAGGGCTTTCCAACTGCAGCTCACAATTATTTAGTGAGGATAGCTTTCTTTGACTTGGTAAGGGATAATGGGAGAGCAGATGGCGGTAAAATATTCTAAAAAAAGGACATGCAGAGTAGAATTTTTTTACATATGTTAAACTGCATTCACAAAAAAAGGCTTTCATCTTTCCCTACCTTGGTCTTTTAACTCCTCCATAACTTGTACCAAAAATACCAATTGTGAAGTTTTTTTTTACACAAAGATGGTACTTAGTATTTGAATGTTCCTTGTGCTATACCAACTTTCATCTAAAATAAGTACTAATGAAATTTATGAATTTACCACCTTTTATAAAATTGTGCTATTCTGATGATGCAAAGGCAACAATATAACATGCAGACTAATATGAAATTTATAAAAACAAACTGTTTACCTATGATATCTAGTAAAAGTAAATTTAGTACTGGGGAATTAACAGTTCTGCTGATTGCACAAAGAGCAAAACATTCAAATAAAAAAACAACTAAATAATGATAAAAGATAAACACACTTGGTTTTCCACAATTTTCATTTTAGCACTATCCAGGTGTCGATTATTCAGCCATCTTTACTTGATGTACAGCTGTAGTTCATCTCAAGACAGAATAGTCGAAACCCAGGTAGTGCAAGTGTGTTTATCTTTTATGATGAATCATTTCCACCTAACCATGGACGGCCAATACCACCAACTAATTTAATAATGAGTAATAATGAATCCTCTCTGGTCCTGGTGATTGAAATTTTTACATAAAAAGACCTTGCTGTCATGGATCCTTGATATACTATGCAACAAATCAGTTTTCTTGTCCCACAACTTGAACTCAACACCTGTATGGAGAAGATTGCTCAGCAATTTGAAGCCTGAACTAGGGAGCTGACGGGGTGACTTGGCTGGGTACTTCTGCTGTACCATAGAGAAAAACATTGCAACCAAAATGCAAGCACTTTGGAATACAAAGTAACCTAAGTCTGCTGATGTCAAGCCCATATAATGTTTTCATAGCACACTCTCCAGGAATTGTCAAAATCATAAATTACACAAAGCCCAAGAGTGTAAATTCTTAACAGAAAAGGGTTGTAATTAGAAGACTGCTACAAAGGAATCACATGAGCTAGAAACTTGACTTTCTCTCAGTAATAGAGTTGCAATTGGAATATCCCGATTCAGTCTAATTAGCTTGCCATACCATAGAAGCACGAGATCAACTATTTCTTTATCAATGAGATGGCTACTATTCTAGAGGAAGTAAACACATGAGGAAATAAATTGCCCAACATTTAGAGAAAGATATATCCAATTCTAATTTTTACATAAGTCAGATAGTGGGATTCATATCACTCGTATTTAAAAAAATTTTCTAAGAAAAAAAAAGATTACAGATATTGTTGCTACGATTACCACTAATAATTGTTGAAAATATATTTCAACAGATAAATCTAAAAAAAATTGGAGTGAATTACAAAGGGAAGTTTTAAGAACTCAAGTTTACTGGCAGCATATCATCGAAAACACATTGCTGGTAGTCTTTTGGCCAAATCTGACATTGGCCATATAAGATGCAGGACGATGATTTATTTCTGGCTTCACTTCATGGAAGCTATAAATATTCACTTTAAATAGATAGAAAATGTAATAATCATCAGAACAAATCAAAAATCACAGTAATCAACCTGAAGGTCGGTTAGGTAGGATGACCTGGTACCCGAAAAATGGTACACAGCT
>LYUA01001679.1:342207-361241 GCA_002093875.1 Calopteryx splendens
TAACTGGTAGTTAATACTTAACAGTGAGTCATAATACCGGCCCTTAGTCATGTACAGGTTTCAAGTAAGTCTATCTCTACAGTTTACTCCTATATTCTGCAATTGTAACATCAACTTTGTCCTGTCTACTGTGGCAAATACCTTCCAAAAATTCTCAAACCAATGGCATTCTTCATTTTATTTTCTTTTTGAATCATGTTCTCTTCACAGCAATGGCATTTGGTGCTCCCCTCCCTTTCCTAAACAGACCTACTGTACAGCTAAGTAGTTCACCCTACTCTCCAAGGGCTCTTAAGGGTTAAATGGAAGAAGGGAAATTATGGTCTCAATTTCACCTGAATAAGGACATTAATCCATCTATCCAGCCTTATTTCCTTATGTGATATTGAATTTATGATCCTAAAGACTTGCATACGGCTTTGACATTTTAAAAACCTGCCACCAGGAAATCTTAAAATGGGAATTCCACTGTTTCAAGTTGTGTTAATATCTAATTATTATTTTCTGTTTGGATAGTTACTTCAATGGCTGGGAACATGTGCCTCTTCATTAAATTCAATGAAAGACAATACGTAACAAAGAATCTATTCCATCTGAACCCGTGACCTTTTGTTTAGCTGAGGAGTGCTTTGCCAGTTTGGTTTAGTTGGGTTGAACCAGGTTAGAATAAAGTTATGTATATGACTAAGTTTTACAGATGTGTTAAACATGTCCCCATAATAACTAGACCTACTTATGTAAATTTGTATGCTATTCATATACTTACATATGTTCAGTAAATTACAGGACTGAATTTCCTGCATACATATATTGTTAACAGCACTGTGAGACCATGTGAGACATTGTTAACCTAGGTCTATCTCCACATTTTGCGGAGGCTGAATTTTCTCAGCGGCATGATGTGCATTAAATGCTTTTTTAAACATGGGAAACAACATCTAAGGCTATGAAATGGCATATGCCAATTATTTTTAAAAGTCTAATGTTCAGTAATTTAATCTAAAATAATAGTGTCTTTTCCTATTTTTGCATTAAATTTAAGGGCAAAATATCATGAGCTGATAATTATTTTAACAGTTAAACTTATTTGACACCATTTGAGGCACAAGTTTTCCTTAACAAAAATCTATTCCCATGAACTGTTATTGACCAATAGGAAATGTAATAAGCAGATTGATGTGCAATGCTTACCTTGTATGGCCTATGCACATCTGGCTTTGTCTTCCTTAGCACCAACAGGGCTACCATGGCTCCACCATAAAATATCCAAACCAGAAAACTTGCGAAGTCTATGAGCTCCACAATATTGCCCCCAAGGATGAACAAAGCTGTTATTAATCCTTGGAGAATCACTGCAGGGGCTGGAGTAAACCGTCGCACATGTACATAGGACAACGCTTGCAGCATGTGACCCTCCCTGCCTGCTACAAAGCATAGTCTTGTTACGCTAAATTGAATGCTTAATGCACAGCCAAATGTTGAAAGGGCAACTCCCAGGGGAATGATGAATGTCATCACGCCTAAAATCTTTTCTCCAAATGCCTGTTGAAATGAGTAAATATTTTGAATTTTTATGCTAACCCAGCATTAAACAATTTAAAAATAACTTGAGACCTACAATGAGTGAATAATTTCACATGTTCATTATTAACCCCTCCAGAGTGTGCGATGTACCATTATGTGGGGTTAATTCCTTGCCTGTGGTATGCTTTTTTGTTCAAGGGATTTAAATCTCCCGGCACGCATTTTTTTGACAATATGGGTATTCTGAATGAAAAGCTGGGTGCAAACGTCATGTCACACATGCTGGAGGAGTTAAATACTTCTGATTAAAGTCACGCTTAAGGGGTTAATTACCGCATATGTTATTATATGAATAATAATACTGTTGCCGTTTATATCTGTTTTAGTTAGGATAACATGATTCTATGTATGATATGATCTGAAGTGTAGAATTTACTTGGTTCCCATTATTTTATGAAAAAGAACATGTATTTTTATTCATGCTTTAATTCATATTAGTTAATTTAATTTCTAGTATTTCAATGCGGCTAGCTAGAGGAAACTTAAGTCAATTCAAAAAGGGAAATTCAAAATTTTGGATGAATGGAAAAGCAAATTTTTAATAAGAGAAAACTAGGAAGAGTGAGTAGATCAACAAAAGCTCAGACTACCGGTGTCCAGAAAAATAAGCTCTATTGAGGAAATAGTGTACACAAGTAAGTTTGAATTGTCCACTTTGAATGTGACAACTTTAAAAAAGAATTGGTGAATTAACTCAGATTTATATTGCCTACCTCGCTACAGGATACTAATTTCATCGCAGGGTTGGAGAATAATGAGTTCAGTTTATACCTACCAATTATATGAACTGAGCCTAATTAAATGTTTTGATAATGTTTAGAAAATTAACTTGCATAAGTTAACTACAAATTGACTTAAATGCTCAATTTTAATTTGTTAGTGGAATACTTGAAATAAAACGGTAAAATTCTATTATTATGATTCACACTACTATAGCACCTGCTACCTTCCCATCTAGCCTTGCCCTTGCTCATTTAAAGCAATACTTGTTGGGTAACTCACCCTAGATACAAAGATTTTGGAAATTCAAAGACATTTTTTATCCTATTTAAGGCACTTTTATTGCTACCAAGCCTTAAGTAAATATTTCAGATTTTTTATGGAACTCAACGAAGGTGATGGAATTGGCATTAATTGTTCCCAAAAGTTTAACACTTAATATAACAAAATTATAATACATAACATCATAAAATGGTTCAATGTTAGCTAAACTTTAACTTTTTAATGTAACTCATAGTACATACTTTCCAGGTCCAATTCTGCTTGGCTAATCATTTCATTTGCTGTTTCTTGACATACTGTTATAAACATAGGTCTTTGCCATTTTGACAAGTAGCTCCTTTATGCAGGGCCAGAATTAGACTTGATAAGGCCCTAAGCTATTTGAGATATGGGACCCTTTATAAGTCCAAATATTCTATGCCAGTGCAAAATATGATTTTCGGATACCTACACGGGGCCCCCCAAGAAAGTGGGGGCCCTAAGCTATAGCTTGTGTAGCTTATACACAAATCCTGCACTGCCTTTATGCTTTCTCCAATGAAACTTGCTCTAGTGATAATTTTTAATTGCTTTCCAGCCTTTCTGAATTATGCAAAATATGTATTCTATCATAATTAAGGAGAAGGAAGTCAGTAAAGTTCACACATTTGGAAGTCAGCTGAGGAATTATTGGTTGAAAAATAAGGCAAGAGTAGGGAGTGTAGTGAAAATGCTTTCCAATGGAACTGTCCAAACTTGGTCAATTTTACTCGGGTTTCAACTTCTTCAAGCCATTATGAATGTGACAGGTGTTTTATATAACAATCAGAGGACTGAAAACAGTAGTGGAATAAATAGTGATTGTGTGATTTAACATTTTAACCATTTGGGTAGTGTTTTGGACAAAGGTGGAAAATGTGGTAAGGGTATTAGAAGAAGAATCACATTAGGTGAAGAAGCTTTTTTGAGTGGGAGATAATTTATGACTATCAACCCATTTACTATGTCTAGGGTTCCTGTTGTTTTGGCTCAAGAAGGAAGGTTGGCCTTGGTGATATACTCTTTGATACTTGTTTTTCTCTTTCCCAACCTCCTTTCCTGGGAACTACAGTGAATGAGTTGCTTAACTTATCACCCCATCTCAGCCAATATGTACAAAAGTTACAATACTGATTCTATTCACTCCACAAAGTGTGGGTGAATGGCATCACTTGTGAATTTTAAAATTATATTCTTTTTAAATGGATACTTTAATTGCATCAACCTTAGGAAATAAATTGAGTTGTAAAATGTACATTGGGCATAATTGTATTACAATTTAACTCCTCTCAATGCTAGCTAAGTTAAAAAAATATCCTATTCATCCCACTTCACAAAGCATGAGTGGAAAAATGTAGAGAATTAAAATCAAATCCCATTGCTTACCACAGCTACTGCAGGGGCATTAATCATTTCTGGAATGCTGAGGACAGTCATATATGAAAGGTTCATCATGCAGTAAACTAATGTCACCAATGGGACACCAATAGCTATGCTCCGTGGAATGTTCCTGAAAGCAAAAAGGATTTACTTAGCTTTCATTACAGTAATTAAACATTATTAAATTCATGTTAGTGTGGCCATTAGATTGAACAGTGGATAACTTTTTGTCAATGATGTAGCATGCAAGTAAATGGCAATGGGGAAGTTATTAATGAATAATTCAAGAATCAACCTGATTGTAATCAGGCTTCACCAGAAATCAGAGTTGCTAAAGTTCGTATAGTTACTCTTAATTTTCGGTGACCTTCCAACATCAGCTGGTATGTATGTTTCTTTTGAAATATACATACAATGAACTTCTATTCGAAGAACCAGCTGCCAGTCTGATTTGGTGGCATCTAAACATATATTATTTATAAAAATCCTCTTTTGCCTCCAAATAGTTTGTATAATATCATCACTATGTATTTGTTACTTGGTAAATTTTTTGGCCTTCTGATTTAGTGAAAATGTATTACAACTGTTATTGTGCAAGCACAGTGACAGGACCATTATTGCACCAAAAATTTTCCTTGAAATCTCAAACCCTTGCATTTCATATACATGTACCATTAGACCATGGACATAAGCATTGTACCTCATATCCTGTGTTCTTTTTTTACATTTTCAAATTACATGGTGATTACATGGTTAGATTAAAATTCCTAAATGTAGTATTAATGCATTAAAAATCTACTTACACTTCTGGATTTTTGATCTCTTCTGTAACTACAGTTACTGTTGACCTGAAAAAAAGTGATAGGCATAACTTATTTTGAGTACATTTATAAACAGAACAGCTTTTCACATTTAACCTTCCAAGGTTTAAACATGTTACAATTACAGCTGAGGATAATTACTTCACCTTTTTTGTAATTGCATGTAAATAAAAATTATCTGCTTAGATGACATCAGTTATGTGTTGTGAAAATAACTGCAACAACACTATAATAATTTTTGTCTGTTTTAAATGATTTAATCCCCTCTTGTTGTATGCTCTATTTGAAGTGAAATTAGGCCGACACTACCATATAGGTACTAATTAGGGAACAAAAATATTTTTGTTTATTTTAAAAGTATTTCCTTTAATGAAACTTTCCATTTAAATAATAATATTCTTAGTCTTACCATCCATCATATGCCCATAGTCCACTGTAGAAGGCTAAAGCATAATCACCTGGAGAGGTTGTAGTGCCTTCAAATCCTTTTGACAGATGTTGGACACGACCTGAAAGGTTTGGCTTATTAATTTCATGCATTTTATTGATGCCAATTATTTAGTATTTGAATGAGAATACTCACCAATACAAAGCTCATAAATTCCTCCAGCAATAACCACAAAGCACACAATAAGTTTGCATATGGTAAAGATATTTTGTACTTTAACATAGAGTTTAACACTGACTATGTTAATGTATGTCATCAAGCCTATTAGAGGAAAAAAGTTGATCAGTTTCTTTTATTTTACTCCAGATGTTAATGAATAAATACCTAGTAATTATGATTATGAAATGTTATTAACCATATATTCTTTGTTACATTTTATGTGAGAGATTTGAAGCAGGATACCTATTTATTCGGTTAAACACTTTCATTCCTTGAATCACGGTTCTTGTTTTAAATTGCTCTTTATGCTCTATTTGAAGCTATGTATATCAACTTTTGAGTTACGTATCACTGAAAACCTTTGGTTTTACATATCAGGTTCAGATTTAAAGAAGCAGCCAGAGTCACAAATAATAAAGTTATGCTTGATACTTGTGCCATCTTTTTATCACACATACTATAAATGACTTACCCCTCAATTTGAAGCAAATTTCTATTTTATATGCAGATGAAACCACACTTTTACATGCACACAAGAGGTATAAGGAAACCTGGAGTGTAGCAGAAGAGATACTAAGCATGCCAAATGAATAGTTTAGAATTGTTAGTAAATGACTCAAAACCAATAAGTTTCTTTTGGGGTTAAAAGAAGTAAATAATCTGAGTATGTCAATAAAAGTTTTAGGCTTCCACCTGGATAAAGAGCTATCTTGGTATAGCCATGTAAATAATGTATGCACAAAGCTAAGCAGGGTTTTATACATATATTTTTATGTATTTAATTAGAAAAATAAGATCAATTGTATCACAAGAGGTGATTATGAGTGTGTGTTGTCTATTTTCAAAGCCAAATCAATTATGGGACAATGTTGTGAGCACATTCCAGCAGCACATAAAATGTGCCATTATTACAGAGAAAACAATCAGGGTTCTCTTTGGCTTAAAAAAATATGAGCATTTCTTTCGAGTAAGCCTTTCTTTAGATGATCTAGATTTATGACAGTTTACTCTCTTTGTTTTTGAAGCACTTTCTTTACTAAAGTAAATCAATCAACCCTGCCCATAAGAGCAGATAGTAATGATCATGATACCTGTAAGAAAGAACGATTTGATGTACCATTTTGTAGAATTGAAAAAAATGAGGAAAAACTTCAATATTCTGGGTTTAAAAATGTTTGACAAATTACGTAATTCAGGTACTTGATGAAGCTCAAGTTGTGATGTCAGTTTTAAAGTGAATTAGTCAGTTTCAGTGAATGCATATATGAGGTCATTCTGAGTAATAGCTTCATAATGTACTGCATTGACCCTGAAAAACTTTTACATACAGGCAGAGAAGAACTATCAGAAAGCCTATGGAATACTTACAATTAGTTATACTTACCAACAGCAGCGATGGCGACTAGTTTAGTGGCAGTTCCTTGGCAGAAGAAGGTTTCCTCCTCAACCTCTACTTTGGGTGTATCAGAGAGGAATGGCCGAATGGAATACTCCGAAAAAGTAAGCACAATAACAGCAATTTCGGCTGGTCGAAGGGCCAAAACATATATCCAGGAGCACATGAACGCAGGCAATGGACCCCATTTCGCAGTTCTCCCCGTATGTACCTTTCCTCCTCCCCCAGCAATCCCGCCACCAGCGAAAGCCTCTTGGAAGTATGCATATTCCGCACCAGATCGCGGGACCACCGTTCCGAGCTCGGCGAAAGACAATGCACCTATGGTGATGGAAAGAAGTGCTTGGAAATAAAATAATTCATAGATTGTGTTCGTCAATTAACTTATTTCAAAGGAATCATGCATCGGTGAATAAATCATTTGGAACGTTATAAAAACCTAATAAGTGAAATACATTTCAATTTAGTCCAAAGCGTATTATTAACAGTGAATTTGGCTAGGCAATGCCATGTTTGTATTGGCGCTCATAATAAATGAAAATCGATTATATAAATTGCGGCACATAGAAAATATTTTCCACATTATAGAATTAAAAAGAAATGTATATTAAAAGAGAATTGTTTACTATGCAATGCTAATTTAAAAAAACAATGGCAGTTTATTTATGAAGCACAACCACCTAGCTCAATTAATAAACATTTTCGTTATTCATTTTCCGCAAAAAGCAGTGCGTGTTTGATTTTGTTAGTGTTCAAACGTGTGAGCATTAGGCGATTGTCTAAATCACCATCTAATTTGTCTGAATGGCTGAATATGTAAGTCAATTTACTCATTATTTTTATATTAGTATAATACCCATATGTTAATCAACTCCTGAGAGCTACGGTGAATATCACTAAGTTAATTTTCATGGCACCGAACAACAGGTTGTAAGTTGCTATTCTCACAATTCTGTTAAATCGCACTAGGAAAGTAAGAAGTTTATTCATCTTCCTTGAAATATCAGATTAGGACAGCTATATTTTGATTATGTAAGGGATCTGTGTTGTACACATTATTGCTATGTATCTCATACATGGATGGCTGCATGGAAGTCCGCTGCATGAATTTTTATACTCATACTTTATGCAATCCCTCAATGCACCGGAATTCTACCTCTTCAGTTGTTGTTTGTAATTCGAGTTGAAGTAGTTTTCATCCAGAATAGAGTTACCTACATATTTTTAGCAAGTTAGTTTCAACCTACATAATTGGTAATAAGAATAACGGAAAAAGATCATAGAGCAATGTCCCCGGCCTATAGTGCCTCGCTATTTATTGTGAATAGTTGACGATTTTTTATTCCTGTTAACTTGACAACCATTTTTTTGACTTTTTAGCCAGTTTATGACCTCGGTTGGTTACGCAAAATTCCCAAGTTACTCCTTGAAATGTCTGGTTTATATCTGTAGACACTGTAAATCCCATGTATGATTTGGGTAGCACCTAACTTTAGTGTTTTTCAAGGACTAGTAAATAATGTCTTCACGGAGCTGCTCTCCTATAATATTAATTGCAGTTTCGATATCATATTCCGCCGGTGAATCCATGATCCGATCGACAATAGCCAGCAACTATCGTTTGAGCAGTACCTAACAAAAATATTTATTTTTTATTTCTCATTTTTCTGGTATTTTTCCAATGGCTTCTCGAATGATGCACAATGAGTATTCGCCTACCTTTTATTCTTCCAGAGGATCTACTACCATGCCGTTGTAATCGTCTTAACTTGCATTAATATTTTCCTTCGTGCATTCTTTTCGCTCTCTTTTCTCCAATCCTCTCTTCTTCACTCCTCGTAATTTCTTCTACTGCCTAAGGTGTGTTGCTGACTCTTAGGGGAGTGAAATACGCTAGTAAATATATCCTTGACCCCCATTCACAGACCACATTTCTCCTTCCCTTTTCTTCACGGCTGGTGACATAGCACCCCCCGCAAAGGCGGGGTGTTACATGGACGTGGATAAAAATTGCAGAGGTTGGAGGGATAGGAGATTTATCCGAAACCCGTATGTCTCAGACTGCACAAGTAATGGATCGTATGTAAAATCACGATGGGCAGTATATGGATGGGAGTAAGATAGGGCTGTCCATTATCACCCGTGCTTTTTGAAATGTAAGCGGAATGAATGGTAATCGAAATGGTAAACGAGCATTGAAAGGGCTGGAGTAGTGAAGGTAGTTTGTGAACTCTTAAAGCTCGTTAGATTTGTGGATAATGAAGCCATTCAGCCAAGGGATTGGAATCATTGCTGATTGGATGACAGAATCAATGTGATGAGTGTGGAATGAGGATAAAATAAATAATAAAACGCAGGTAATGAGGTTATCAAGAAATAGGAAGGCTAAGGTAAAATTTTAATGTAAGATACAACCTCAGGCGAATTGGTATTGTTTATGATGAAAGTAAACCACAACGTGCAGTTTCACACTCTGTTCATTAATTGGGGTTTGAGAACGCCTACATACCATAAAAATCAAGTGCAAGTAATACCCCTGATAAATCACATTAAGAATGGCACAAAGTTTCGAAACTATAGTTGGATGAATTAATGAAGTATGAAGATTTATAAAGTGATTTTATTCTATAATCATAAATATTAAAATTAAGGTTGAAAGGAATAAACTAGGGCAGGTAGAACATTTCACTTATTTAGGAATTGTTTTAAATGAATATGGGGGCGTATGAGTAGTGAGAACATAAAAAGAATAATTTTAAAAGGCAAATAAGCTTATGCAAAGAGGAGGAAATTAGTGATTAGGACCTTAGGCAAACATGTTAAGAAGAAACTAGCTAAGACATTGCGTGGAGCGTAGTTTATTATTGCTCCGAAACTCATTCGTTGAGACAAGAGGACAAGCATAGGTTGGAGGCATTTGAGGTGTGGGTGTGGAGAAAAATGGAAATAGTGAAATGGGCGGAAAAAATAAACGAGAAAGTGCTGCAGGTATTGTAGGAAAAGGGAGTAAATATTTGATAAAAATTTGAAGAAGGCGGAAAACGTGAATGCAGGGCATACTACGAAGCAACAAAATGTCGAAGACGATAGGAGAGGAGAATGATGGGCAAGCGAGGTTGTGGGAAGAGTAGACTACTATGTATCTGTTTGAATGATTGAAGGTGAGTGTTATATAGAGGAGTAAAATATTACTTTGAAATGTGTGGTTTTGGGATTTTTAATGCCGTGTTAGGGTAGAATTAAATTGCGTAAATGCCAGAACCAACACATTTTAGATGTTTTTTCACGAAAAATTCATAATTGCAGCAAGTTAGAGGTCGAGACTACTCATCTTAATACATTTCCTTTCCATTCATTTGGTTGTTGCGTATTCTGTCACGTGCCGTGTGACTACTTTCAAAGTTTAAAACTTTGAGTGCAGTGGAAAATATTTAATCAAAAAGAATTCGGGTATCTTTACCGTAGTCCAATCCTCTTTGTTTACATTGCCCGCTCTATGTAAGGTTTAATGAGCATATTCAATAGTTGTAATTTACAAGTACCTATTCATATTCAGTAAGTAATTAAAAACTTATTTTTACGTTGAAAATAAACGACTAAGCTCTATTTTCTCTTGCAGGAGTAATCGTATTTTTCATGCGTCGCACGGTAGTCATTTTATAGAGGATGGCAAATATGCTTTTTTATTGGTAAAAATATTAATCGTAATATCAGGGTGTTTCGCCTCTCAAAATCAACCCTTAGTTCGCTTTTTGTTATTTGAATTTGTGTTCGTCGAAGAAATTATGCAAAATCGTGCGACTTAAAATGGGGTAATTGGTGGTTTGTCCCTAAATGACTCGGGTGGAAGACATGGGGGAAGAGGCATGATGTGCGTCACGCGACACTTTCTCTTCCTTCGGATTTGACAATTGAAAGTGGCGCCAAATTTGCGGAAGCTAAGCTTTGATTTTTTCGCTTACAAATATATGGAGTCAATATATACCATAGGGTAAATGTTTTAATCAAATATGCCGATTAAACTCGGGGTAAGAAAACTAGGTACTAGCGCCTAAGACAAGAATCCTTGGTGTTTCTCGGTATCTATATACCGGTACCATCCCTGCTAATTATTGACATTATGAAATCTTTCATGCATTGGTATTTGGGGCAAGGAAAACTACGTTCTGGTACCTCGGTAACGGTAACCACGTGAATCGCGTGAACTAGTGCTCTCATGATTCTCCTGAAAGTCCGGAAAATGTTCAAAGAAGTCAGAAATCAAATGTACTCTGTTGCAATGGCATTAGAATTTATAAAATTGTGAGATTATTTTTTAGAAATAGTATTCACAAGTGTAAACATAAACTACAGAAATAGGGTAAAATTAAAAAAAAGGGTTTGTCATGGTTTCAATGTATTGTCTGATGGACGAATGGAATTATTCATCAAAAAATAAAATAACACAGCCAAGGCAATATGAATCATTTGGGTGGCCTCTTCAGACAATTCATTAAAGCCATGACAAACCCTTTTTTAAATTTTATCCTATTTTTGAAGTTACCTATGCCACCATTGCGAATACTTTGAATAAAACCATTAAAATTAACAGTTTTGCTTATGAAAATTTACGTTATTATTTATATTAGATATACAATAAAAAATAGCCGTTTGCTATTGAACACGTCCTTAGCGTGCTTGCGAATCTCAAGTTACAATGATAATGCGTTAACGGCTTAGCAGACGCTGAAATTTGGAGCATCGGACTAGAGGAAAAGTCTCTTTTTTTAGCATGGTTAACTAAAAGTGCATCTGAATTGGCAAAATATTTTCCATTAACGAAAATAAACGGGAGAAGAGCATGACATCGGACGTGCTTTAACGCATTAAATTCGGTCGCTTCGTTTTTCAGGTGTAGCACCAGATATTTTGGAGTCTTGATTTTTTTTGCAGAATGTCAGACATCCTACTGGTTGATATTTGTCAGATCTTAAGACCTCACTTGCCATGGTATTCTTCATGTATGTCTTCAATTATGTCCAAGCCAAGTCGCCAATAGCCTACTCCAAACGGATTATAGCAGCTTGTGGGTCCACGTTTTCCATTACTACCTGTGCATATGGCGAGATGGAAGATGATTTTTAGTGGGAATGAAACTCCCCAACTCAAAGTTGCGGACAGACGGCCTCCGCAGAAGGTTATTCCAGACAGTTTCTTCTTCATTGGAGATAACCGATTAGTATTAGGTATGGCGACGAAATTCGATATTTTTGTGGGCAGTAATTATTGAAAGTGTGCCTTCCCATTAAGAATGAATCGGCCATCTTTTTTCTCCATCTCTCAAGCAAAGTTACAGCGTAAATATTTGCATGAAATTATGGTAAATGCTACCTGTCAAAATTCAGGCGCGAATTTTTTCAAGTCGACGTTAGGTAAACTCTATCTTGACAACGGAAGAAGAGGTTTGGAGTCTGTCTTTATTGAGAAAAATGACGTTTGCCCTTCATTTGGAAGGATTGGAGTGTCGCAGTCAAGAATGTGTAAATGTTCAGTGGCACATTAAAAGTTTTGGAAGGTTGATATTTCGATCATTGAAGAACAATTTAGGGGGGAGCATTAAGCCAACAGTTTCGAAGATATCTCTTCTCCTTCAGTGATGCGCGGGTCCTATGAACTACGTCTTGTTTACGCGGAAGAAACTGTGATGGAACCCTCTCAAACGGGAACGATTCCCGCGGCATATTCGTTCGAGTTTACGCCGCATTAGCATGGGTCCGTTAAGTTGGTGGTGGTATGTTTGGGAAGAATGTCCTTGCCGGGAGAGAAATCCGGAATGATCCCTCCACCATGCAGTGAAATCTTCAGTGGCTTTCATACGAGGATTCTCGGGAGGGAATCTCGTCGCAAATGCTTTATAATAGCCTAATTTCCAATGGAAAACAGAATGTGTTATGTCAAGCTGAAATCGCGGTCCATATATTGCCATTTTATTAATAACGATGAAACCAAGTTTAAAAATGGATATTATAATTAAATTACCGTGAGGATTTCAAGAAGATAGGAATTTAAGTTCGCGTGTAAAAGGAATGTCTTTGCCAACAAAGGTGTACAAAGAAAAGATTGTCTGGGATTGAAGGTTTTTTTTTCAAATATCTCATAGCTGCGGTTAAGGACCAACCGTGCATGGTACGAAAGAGCCTCCGTACAAATTTTGTGAATGCCATACGAGTTTTTAACAGGTTCTCTTTCGCCACGCATGGATTGGATGTATCTAAGGTCGCGTGGATAAAAATAAGTGTAACGCCTGATGTGTGTTCCCGATACATTAGCCTATACCAACAAACGTTTGGATTGCATTAGGTACCTATTCAGAATGCGATAGATCTTGCAGATGAAAAATTAATAAAATTTTGTTGCAGAACACGGCCGGTTTCGACGAATATCATCTGGTCTCCAGATAATGAAGATTTTCATCAAATAGGTTATGTTCTCTAACCATATGTTAATGTGGAAAAATACATTGTTTAACCAAAAAACGGAGGTATATGTCTTTTATGGTGTTATTCCGCTATATTACGACTTCTTCTGTGAGAAATATATTTTACAAAATTGCAATGTACAACACAATTCACGTGAGAAAATGAGTCGATCAAAATTTGAAACGTGGCAATCATTCTTATTTCTTTCACCCCCTGTAGCACATATAATAAAAATGTATGACGCCAAGATCCTGATACCATGATATTCCCTTTCGATTCACCACAAGCAAGCTTAGACCCCGATTTTAAGTCTTGAGTAAGACAGAGTTCCAGTCGCGTTCATATTTAAAAGCTTATTTGTTCTATCACGTGAGAAGTTTACTAATAACAGCGGTTACGGGATTTGAAGCCATGATATTTTATTTTGGTGACAATTGTGTTGGACCCCGAATTCTTGAAACATAACAATTCATAAGGTATAACACTTTGGTAGTTAGATGGTTGGTAGTTTGGCTTTGGTAGTTAAAAAAATATCCAATCTAGGTTGTGCACAGTTTACTAAAATGAATAAGTTTTAAATTGGGCTGGAGAAGCAATGAAGTCGGTTTAGGGAATTCGAAGCTGACACAAAAAATGGATGGACGAGCTTGGCCGGTCACAGGATCTAGGAGGAGGCAAGTTATGGGTGGAAATATTTTATCACATTTGTTTCATTCGTATTTTAAAAAGGCAAAGTAAATTGAGAAACGATATAAAAATGCGTTCTCTGCTGGTACCGAACGTAATTACGAGAAAAGTGGAACACGTTTTCATAAAGGACCGCTGTGGTCTTATAGCAAGCGCCACTAATAGAGCCTAGTAACCGCCTTTTCGCCTGTATACTTCACCTCATACGTATATATTTGACATCATAGTGCTAATAGAGAATGCATCCAATTGATGATGCGTGTTCCAAAGTATGACTTCACTAACCTCAGCACGATGTGATTTTATAGGTTCCTAATTCAGATTTAAAAGAGTTTGGTGGAGGAAAGTAATTGCCACGATGACGGCACTTGGATTTGACGATGTGGAGGAGATATTGAGAGGCGGAGGCATGTTGAAAGCTTAGTGGAGAAGGACTACCAAGAAAATGGCGAATGGACAGGTGGAGGAGAAGTAATGTTATGGGGTAGGAATTGAAAAAGGCGCTGCCACAAGTATTTTTTTATTGTTTCAAAAGCACGTAAGGATGCAAATTAGTTATCAGTGACTGACCAAAACACTCACGTTGTCGGGAAATAGTTTCGGGAGGGACTAACACTGACTCTTCGTTATGAATGGCAATGTATTTCACGAATTTATTTCTCCCGTCCAAAATCTGTATTGGTACCTTATTTTTAATTGATTTCTTGTTAAGAACAAATGAAAATTGCTCTTTGATTGGAATTAAAAATTGCACCCACATATTCAAATATTTTTGTGGGAGTAAAATTTCGGCGTGGGAGGAGGAGGAGGCTAAACATGACCTCGCCCCCAGCTACGTCACTGGTCCAAAAATGCATATATACTTACGGTAGATAAACTTAGTATAATTTAATTTTTAATTACTTTAGTAGTAATAGCGTAGTAACTACGTATAGTTTTCGGAGTTCCGTTTGGCCTTTAATATTTTATTCAATGCAAATTACAAGTATGAACCTACATATTGCGAACGTTCGGCGACGCTCTCTTGTTATTCTTTTTTTGGACGTTTATTTCTCATCATTCTCGCGCACGCGAGATTTAGAGACAAGTGAAAAAGATTATGCTCGTTTTTCACTCATACTCTTTTCCAATTTCTTGTTGTTTCTTCCTTTTGCATTGTACGAACTACCCTAAATTTCTGTGGCCAGCGATCTGGGCCGCTAGGGGATCCGGAAAATGTCAATGAAATCACCTCGAACGTGAAAGAATTAGGAAGAAGTCAAGGTTCCCCATATTTCCTTTCGCATGCCTCATTTATTTATTCTGATTATTTTCCACCGTCATCTGGTTATTCGATAGGCCATCCCGAAGCATGTACCGTAGTGCCCACGGGTGGTGCAGAAGTATTATGAATTGTGAGAGAATTTTTTGTCCGAATTTGGAGAAGAGAATTTTGAGCTTGATTCCACTCGCCAACCTGAAGTAACAGTACAATGTCGAGCACAGGCGCTCTAGGGAAACCCTGTGTATACACCTATTATGTTAAAAACTAAGTAAGTTTTAAACATTTTTTAATTTTAAACCGACCTTGATTTCGACACCTTGCAATTAAATCCAGTGTCTAAAGTATGTGTAATAAATTACATTTTTATCAATATACTAATAAAACTTAACGAGAAAACCGCCCTTGAGCAAATCTCTTAAGACATGTCAATAGATGATGACGATGGGCTTACCTATTTCTTTCGGAATTAATGGAATCTCAATATAAAAAACGAAAGAAGTTGTTTTAGAAGTCGGCTAATTACACAGTGTGTGCGGCGTACACTTCCCTCCTTTCAGAAGCACATGCTTCAGTGCCAAGCGAAAATATTTTACGACTTTTTTGTGCCTAATAGGGAACAGAACTTTTCTCACGAAATATCCGGTCAAACAGCTTGACGCGAGGCCATTCATTATGTGGGAAATTGTTTAGCGTGTGCCGTTGTCTATCGTGCCGAGCTTGCCAGGTGGCAGGGCACTCATTTGGCCACCACTTGATTTCCTTGTCCAGAAAAATTAATTGGGTACTTACCTACTCGTATTTATGAACTCCAAAACAGAAAATTGCCCTTCGAACATGGGAGGATAGAAAAGTAATGCACCAGGGTTGGTGTGCGCTGAATCGCAGCGAAAGATGCGGTTACAGGGATGTAGGAAATGGGTAAGGAGGCAAAAGAAACAACGATTTTAGGCATTGATTTGGAAAGTATAAGCACTTTGGATTTCGGGGTCTCTTGTGGGCTGGTGTGCGTTACTGCTGTGAGGCTTTCGAAATGTGGGAATTGAGGTGGTCGGAGAAAGCGAATCGAGCAGAGTGGAAAAACTTTCAATTAGTTCCATGGATTCAGAATGATTATTGAAAGATTTTTTAAGCTTCGTCGGTGGAGGAAATATGAGTGGTTTTCCCCCACAGTTTTTAACGAAACACGTTTAATTTTAAATTTCCAGAACCGCAGACACATTGTGTAGGTAATGTCGTTGTGCACCGCAGCATATTTTGCGTTTCTACGTAAGATTGTATGTGTAGGCAATGTCTTTTATCGTATTCCTTTTACTCCAAAAGATCATTGCCGAGTTTATTTCTAAGGATTTAATTCTAACCGCCATTCTTAACATCAATTCGTAAAATTTGTCTACATCGAATGAGAGTAGCCCGCCGCCCGTGAGACATGTTATTTTCTTGTGTACTGCTGTATCATCTGCAAATAATACAATGATGCTCCTTGCTTGCGAAATTCATTAGGCGTGTATGGTATGGTTATTAATCGGAGGAACTATACCACACTTCCCGTTGGCATTCCTTTAAAGTAACTTCTATCTCTTTTGAGCTCGCACCGTCATTGAAGCAGTATTGTTGTTTGTGAAGTAGTGTACTACTTTTTTGTGTTTGCGGTGATCGGTGAGAAAATAATACAGAAAATCACTTTCTAATAAATAAATGAAATGTGAGCTTCTCTTTCATTTTACTTGTAGAGTTGAGGAACTTTTCGAAACATTCTTCCAAATCTAAAAGTAACGTTTTCACTCGTTTTGCATTCCCCTCTTCTTGAAATTCCCTGCATAAAAGGGCCCAACTACGTTTCTCCTCATCTGCCTTTTCTAAATTCACGTAGACTTCGGCTTTACATATACGTGTTGACGAGAGGGGAAATTACAGTACGAGAAATGATACGGATCATGATTTTTCAAGCATGGTGGTTTAAGATATTCGCCTGTAATTACCCCTATCTTTCTTTTTGTGACAATTGTAGATGGGACTGATTTAAACTAGTTTTAATCGAGGATTACAAAACTTTCAGTCATAGAGACGAGGAATACATTCCGTGATACCCTTTATGCCTTTAAGGTTTTTATTATGCATGTCTTAAAGCCAAATATCAGTTTTATAGTCGCTAGTTAAGCCCAAACCTACCGTATAAGTGCTTGCTGCCTTATTGACGGATTTACTATAGTTCATGTTTATGTTCACTACCGAGCAGTCTGAATTGTTTATAATATCAGACCTAAAGGTAACTTTCACGTTTAGTAAACTTCCACGTTAGCTAACGATGAGATTTAAGAGACTTATAAAACCGGGCTAGAGCATTCAATAAGCTGCTTTGAATCTAGTAGGTATTTATTTACGGCTATGGGCGTTAATTTTTTTATAGCCGCTTTTCTCTCTCTTACAATGGTTACCGTTTAGCCATTCAGTATTCCTTGAAATGATATTATTCTGCCTCGGGACATTAAATGTTTTAAGAGGTTTGACTTAGTGCGCTAATGTTTTTTATCACGATCTGGAAAAATTGATTTTGAAGTTGACCTTACGCCCTTGTTAACAATTTCACATTTGAAGAGTCTAGAGTTGACCGTTTTCGTTGTATTTCTCTATCGGATTACAAGGGTGACCTTGGTCTCTTCTCTGAAAAAGTAGCATGTAATAAAATTGCTCATCAGTACACAAAGGCTTTTGAGTATTATTTTTTTTTTGCCCGTTATTCATTCCGAGAATTTCACTTTCTATTGTTCTTTTAAGACTCATTGTCAGTGTTAGCGTTTTGAGTTTTCAGTGTGAGTTATGGTCGTTCAGTTTTCAGCATATATCGAATTGCATTTGTTAAATAGGTATATGGATATTTCTTAGATCACTGTCGCGAATTTGATTTTTGTTTCTAAAAGAGTGGCTTTGTGGTCGTTGATCCTTTCTCATGCATCCACGTTTGTGATTACGTCTGTCATTTGGCCAGAGGTAATCACGAACTGTATGCCGATGTCAAATATATTATGCAGCATACTGCTGCCTTGAGCAAGTGATTCAACTGCATTCTTACTTTTATAGCAATGCTTTGCGAATGTACCTATCTAATAATGAGCCCGTCATAGTTAGTTACTGTTAGGAGTCGTTCTACCTTGCTCAAGTGATAGGTATTCCAATTAATATACACTAGGTTTAGATCACTAGCAGTTATAATGTTACCATACTTACTTTCGAGTTGGTATTTGTGCGTCTGGCGCGAGTAAGACCTTCACATTGCTTCACATTCACATTGAGTGTCTCTAAAATTACGTATCGCTTTCGTTGCCTGAGCATAACCACCAGCAGGGCTGGCTGGTGGGTATAATCCTCGGGCAATACTTGAAGGGTACAACAAGTGGGGGTTTAGATCGCGATGCGATATTCACATTCGAGTATCGTAGTACGCGAAGTTTGCGTTGAAGACCGACTCAAAAAGTAATCAACCCGAAGGTTGGGCTGGTTTGATAGATGAGGGTATAGCTCACGCAGTGCTAAGCCCAAAAGCATGTGACATTCACCTCATAAGGGTAGCGAGGGGCAAGTTCCTTTCCCTGTGGCGTCTGAGGTTTCCCAGGAAGATCTCATCATCATATTCATTCCATGGCACTACAGCCCTTGGTGGGACTTTGCCTCCTCCACAATTCGCCTCAAATCATTTTTATTCTTGACTCTTCTTCGCCATCCTTCAATCTGCATTGACTGTAGGTTTTTGATGCATCTTTTTCGTTTTACATCCTCGTTCCATCTTGTCCTTGGTCTACCCTTCCTTCTCTTGTTATAT
>LYUA01001680.1:32272-45467 GCA_002093875.1 Calopteryx splendens
CATCTTGCCTCAACGACCAAGTTTCCGAGCCACACAAAACTACACTCCACATCAAAGCCATGCAATCAATATAACACGTAAATCATGTACACCTTATTTTATAAATTTAACATTATTAACTAGAAGGGCGAGGTTGAAGAGATGGATTGTTTATTTTCAGAATCTAGTGGGGGGTGTAATCACCATCTTTCCCCTCCATTGAATTCACCCATAAAGTTAATTTCCTTAAAACAGCGTAATGATCACCTTTCAATAGGCTCCCATCGAGGGATCGAAGTGAAACCGCCTTGAGCCAATTGCAGGTAGATCATCACAGTAATCAATCCGAAGGTCGGTTTGGTAGGCGAGGGTAGAGCTACCTAGAGGGCCCCCAGTACTAAGCCCGACTGAAAATGTGAAATTCACACATAAGGAAACCAGGGTGATCAGTTCCTTTCCCTGATACGCCTGTGATTTCCCAGGACGACCTGGTACCCGTAGGTACCAGGGTGCTTGGGTGAAGCTGAGGGTTCCAAGAGGCTTCACCCGGAATCGAACCAGAGCCCTCCGGTTAGTAGCTCAGCGCTTTACCCACTGGACTACTTTGCCCTTCTCCAGGTATATGACAAATAAAAATAGGTTGATTTGTTTTTTTTCATTTTTTATTTTACACCGAAGTGAATTTACATTAGTCAAAGAGAATTCGGCAACAACAAGAGTCAATGTGAAGATGGCGATATGGTGATGGGAAGAAATTCCAAAAACTTGAATGAGGGATAGATCTGGGATTCCGAATGCCATCTACTCCATTGAGACTCTCTAAAGAAGCTGACAGGGGTGGAGGCTGTATTGTCCGTCCGTGGAGATCTCGGAGGCTTGGAATGATTTATTTCCCATTATGCGCAGACGACAGAGCGACCTCCACTGCAGCACAGGTGTTCAGGGGTGCTGGCCTTGGCGAAGGTCCATTCTCCGTCGCATAGCTTCGAGAAGGCGGCGACCTGAAAAGGTTCAGAAAGCGGAAAGTGTTTCAACACTTGGGTCTCGCATCTCGGAACGGAAAAGTGCATCAACTCTAAGCTGGGCTCGCCCTCTTTTGAACACGCTAACTTTGGGAAACAAAAGAGCATGGCAAAAGCCGTCCGTATTTTTTATCCAACTTCCCTCTTCACCGAAACGTATATGATTGGGTACATACGATAATATCAACGGGTATGAAAAAGGATGTAGTAAGCAATCTGGTTAAGTGTCAGAAAGTTTTATTTGGTTGATAGCAATTCTTGCATGTGGAAGAAAGGAGTCCATTAAATCTATTGGCTTTGGCATCTATTTTTCCAATTTTTTATTCCTGGTTACGTCGAAATATGCACATTGGAATGAAAATAATTAATTGCATTTTGTAAGTGAACGCACCCACCCGTGCTTTACATTTTGCATAGGTTTGAATATAGTGTAAATCCTTATTTGTAATGATCCAAAATCCACACCTACAAGTACAAGTGTTTTAGAAACCTTTTGCCTCTGCCTTTTATCTTGCACATTTTTTAGTATCCGGGCTGTTGTATTGTAAACTTGATTTGACGATTGGAGCTTTTACTTGCCGGGTCGTATATAACACTGGATGGGTACTCTGTATGAAGTTGATCTGTGAGGATAAATATAGCAACGTACACATATCACCCTGGCAGAGGCCAAAGGAGAGCGTTTGATACTCCACTTATCAAAGGAGTTTTGGTCAAGCTTTCGCAACTTACGCATTGGAACTCTCAGGTCTGATAGTTAAGGGTAGCGGGGTACATTTTGCCACCACCCAATCATCAAAACCTCTAAGGACAAAATTGTTCACTCTCGTGGGTTCGTTCCAAAAACGAACCATCTGTATTTTAATCTGCTCCAAAAGAGACTTTATAAACTCGCCCGGTCTCTGTGAAAATCCAAAATATCCCGTAAAACATTAAACAGTGTCGTCAAGAAGCCCACCACCCTCTTTTCTTCAGTGAAAATTAATAATCAAACGATTCCAGTGGCAAGAAATCGAGCATTCTTGCTGATAACCACTGATGACGAGAGTAGATTTTCCCGGTGGGGGAGAACTTTTTCAGTCTGTTATGAAAAATTAAAAATTTTGTCAGAGCAAGAGGAAATTATTCACTTGCACAATTAGTGATGTTGATGATTAGTTTGTAAGACAGAAATATAAAAATGTGGTATAATGTGGCTGTAGACGACTAATAAACTGATCTCCATCTTTGATATTCTATCAATCGTAGGTACTATCTTCTAACGACACTTTAAGCTAGCGCGTAGTATTTTTGTAAGAACTGGTCAGGTTACATTTAAATTACGTACAATTTTTAAATTCATCTTCCCGATTGTCTCAAATTCTTAACTGTGGCGGTGCATACATGGAAGGTATAAAAGAGTATAAAGGCTTCCTCCACTGAAGTGAGCAACCAAAGCTCCAGATTTTGACGACTCTGGACGGGTGCGATGCGATATGTGCAATGATGATGATCCCTACTGATGTTCGCCTTCACCCTTCATCTGGTCCAATACCCATATCAATTTTCTTCCTCCTCCTTTCGCGCTTATCTTAAATTATTCTCTTCCATCATACATTTTAACAAGAGCCTTCAGTGCCTTGAACTATCATTATTCGAATATCCTCAAGAAACCCACGACAGGCTGGCCGTAATGACTTACGATACTGGAAGGGAACATTTTTCCTTCCATTCCAGAGGACAGCGGAAGTTTCATCCGGACTACTGAGAGAATGTGAGGGTAGAAGTAACGGTATGGCATTTAGTGACACCAGCGCCTTAGAAATCTTAGACAAATTCACCCGAAACGCACTCAAAAAATAATTCGACACCTAAATTCCAAAATCTGTACGTATACCGAATACCGGGGTGGATGCGTTTACGATTCTCAAGGCTTTGGGGATATTAATTATCATTTCGTATTACATACCGGGATAACAGGGGCCCTTTAAAATAATTTCAAAGGTTCATGTTTGGGGTCATCCGTAAGCAAAAGATGCACCGTTAAATCAGCAGACTTCGGACAAATTTTAGTTTCGATTTTCAGGTTTTGTGACAGCAAATTTTAGTTTAAAAAAATGCCTCTAGAGCTGCAAAATCGCAGCGATATTCTGTTCTTAAAATTTTTGTTTTCTCAAAACCTAATTATCGCATCGAAAAATTCAAATTTTTGCAATAACATCATTTGTAATGTTCCACACGGATATTATTATAACTTAACGATTTCGATACTTTCTCGTCAAAATAAGAGTATAATGAAAACCTGCGAGGGATAATACAAATTATTTTATTACCATCGATGAATATCAGGTCATTGCACACATTTAAGCCCGAGGGAATAAATTATAGTTACATGCGTTAAGTTGACCAAAAAAGTCGAATGAACTTCGCTAAGAACCGGATTGTTGACAGTGGGTCAGGGGCTCAAATGCCCCCGCGAAAGCTCCGAAATGCCAACGGGTGAGTACGGTGCTCAGCCGCAAGATTCGCCTCCGATTCGACTCTTACCTCGCCATTGGTGATATCCCTCTGGAGCAAGCTGCAGGCGAGGTCTCCCACGGACTTCCCATCGGGTCTCACGAAATCCAGGTTTCCGTGATCCGTCGCGAGGCCGATCTGGAAGAAATAGAACACGAACCAGGCGAAATTAATACATCACCATTGTAAGGAGAAGGTCGTTCGGACGGACAAGTTTAGCGGCATCGCATCTGAGCACACCACGCGAGGTGTGGAATGTCGCTTTTTTCTGGAATCAGAGCGACCATCACGAAACTTACAGCTCATATGGCCGGTTCAAACTGAACGTAACAACCAATTAGAATTGTTGATAGTGAGCTGATAGGAACGTAACTTAACTGAAAGATTGTTCACGCTCATCTTTCACGTCTGATTTGTTAGATTCTCGAATCACGAGTGAGAATGAATGCTTAAGTTCTCAAACCACTGTCGGGACTTATTTTTTAAACTTTAATTTTTAGTTTAGTTAGGCAGATTTCAAGTTTTGTAGTTGAACTCGCCCAATATTTGCGCGGCGAGCCTATGCGCTTTTGTTTCTTTCCTGTCCCTCTTTTCGCCTTTCCTCATCCTGTCAAACAATCCTACGCGGTTCAGTTTTTTTGCTTGTTCCTGTAGTCTAATACTTAATCTTTGTAGGAAATTTAAAACATTCGAAAATCATCGTCACACTTCCTTGCGGAATAAAAATGACATGGCAAGGTCAATTTTAGGGTGTCTCGACATAACTAATTTTCCATCAAAATATTTAGCAATAGAAATTTTCATGTTTCACGCCAAAGTTTTTCTCAATGAGGTACATACTTCCAAATTATGTGCAAAAATGCAATTGGTGGAGTTATCTAACGCAAAAAGAAAGGTAATGTTTTGTTTTTCTAATTTAACCATTTCAGTTGCTCGAAGAACTCCATCGTTTAGCATAATCAATGAATTTAGGATATCCAAATTTTTGAATTCGGAATCGAATTAATCTCGGTTCTTCGAAGAATTAAATTTTTCGAATGCATATCAACGAAACTAGTTCCTTCCCACCCATAACTGTATAGTGCGAAGAATACTCACGCTACTGACGCAGAGGTCACTGCAAGCTTTTTGGGCGTCAGCGCCTTCACAACCCTCCACTTGGCCGTCTTCTTTCAGGTACATCCTTGACGTCAAGTCAGGGGTGCTTTTGTCGTCGGGGGACCGCAGAAATGTCGCGCAGGAGCATTTTCCGTCTGATGCACTGCCCGCGAAAAAAAGTGAGAAAAATCATAAATTATTATTTAGTAACGCCAACGCAAATATATTTCTTTGACAATGTCTGATACCTATTATAAAAACTTGCGGATTCAACAAAAGCTTCCTCACGCGCTGACACCGTTATAGGGGCAACGCAAGACGTCGAGATTCAATCTGCACTCCTCCTCTTCCTTCAAACCTACCCTGCTTTTGCAATATACCATAATTGATCTTTCTAGCGTGTGAGTTCCTAGTTGAAGTGATTATTTTGGGCCTTTTCCACAGCGATCACGAATGTTGCTACTTAAGCATCACAAGCTCCTCAACCAACCCCGAGTGACAACCGAGTGGTCGCGCGTCGTTGTGTTAGATCACGAGAGCATTTAATATTTCTGTCGGAGAAGATAGCCAAGAACTTATCTCCAATCACAACTCAATATCTGGTTATTATTATTATCACTAGCCTGCCGTAGATCGGTAGGTACTGGGTGGTTCATCATAGCAAAGACGCATAAAGTCAACCCTTTTAAACGCGACTGGAAAATGTATAAACCTTTCCCCCGGAATTAATATTGTCTTATTCGGGTCGACTTATTCCCCGCTCCCATCGGGCAAAATTTTCTTTTCTCTTCCACCCTGTTTTCTCCCTCCTCAACATTCTTCTCTATGTAATAGCCTTCCATCGTCCCGTTACCCCTTCTCATCATCCATTTTTTCCACCTTCTTTGAATTTCCTTCACCAACTTCCGAACCACCCCCACTTTTTCCTAGAAAATTTCGTGAGAAGTACGAAAATGCCTAAAAACACCAAAAACCAACAATCTCAACTCTCGGCCGTCTTAGCTGGCCTTAATCACCATGGCATCCCACTAAAATAGCTTCTGGTTTGTTTTTTTTTTATTTTCCTCATTTTTTATCGTTATTTTTAATCTACATCATGCAAGTGCATCATTAATACGGTGCCAAATTCATAAATATGTGATGCACATGGTAATTTCGTTGGACAAAAAGAATTTTTCAATAACGAAACCCAAAACAAAAATCGGAATGTTCGCTTATGAGACAGCTTTTGGAGATTTAATTCGATATCCGTATTCAATCGGTTGAAAACGTGTTCTGTATAGATGGGCTTGACTCTTGTGGAACTTTACAAAATATTTCGCTTGCTGTGCTGTATGATTGTTTTATATCTTTTCCTTCCATGCCTAATTAGAAAATTAGGATACTATTAATTAACCGGATATATGCCACCGCATATACAACACATACACGAATTAAAAAAATTAACTTGCATCTTCATAATATACAAGTATTATTTTTCTATACCCTTGTATGCTAAAACAACCGAAATAAATCAAAGTGGAGGTTGGAAAGTTAGGCTTCCAGGAAAAACTCTTGACGTCTTCCTCATACCTTGTTTTTTTCCTCTATGATAGGCATTAGCATAGGCTAGAAAATGATAAACAAGTTGTTGAATAACTGTAGTCATTAAATCGTTTTCAAATTGAGAAATAACAAGCGTCGCTCCTTTAAGCCATGGTTACTTTCAACTGCTGGAGGATAATATTCTGTTTACTGTTATCGTTGAACACGTGATCCTATGCCAACAAAAGAAGTACTTTTGCAATTTAGTAACCAAGGCGCCAAAACATTTTTAATATGGGTTGCCGAGTCATTTATGCATTCATTGAAAATAGCGATTGTTTCTTATTTTTTACTATTTTAGGGAGGACACTTGTGTGAAGGAATACTACCGTATAAACGCTAAATGCCGAAATGAATTAAGCGTATATCACCAACTAAGGAATGATTGAGTCACTTATATAGCTACTCACCTGGCACTGCTGATAACGGCGACCAAGACACAGATGATTAATACCTTCATTTTGTTGAGTTGATGGGATTGACCTGAAAAGAAAGTAACACGTTATTATAAAATGGCTGCAATTTATGCCCAAAGGTTAGTAAGCGAGGTTAAAAGGTTCTCGCGTAGAAATATTAACACTAGTAACCTCATTCTTGAAACATGAAATTTAAATTCATTTTTGGAAAAATTGTAAAAACTACAATTGCCTAACTGAAGCTCAAACACTAAAACTATAGAAGTTTTACCACCCCCCCAGAAATTTGACTCCCACAAGAATAGCTGACTAAGTGTTGTGTTATTGGTAATGTCATGCTAAGTCCAATTTATATTTTTGCTTAAAAAATATCAGAAAAATAAAGCACCGACAAGACCAATAATACTGAATCAATAAAGCTTTGGACGGGAAAAATAAATTCTTTACGCAAAGTTTGCGACGAAGCGTCAGCATTAGCTCCCTGCACCCCCCGAAATTATTTTCTGGTTTTACTTCTGGTAAATGCTGTACACTCAATTGTGCGAACCCCTGTGCGAACACTTAAAAAAATACCGCTCGTATTTTTGAAGAAAAAATAGCTAAGTGAAACCCCACTCCAATGCGACCTCGGTTACAATTATTTTGCGATAGGTTTCGCGTTAAACTGAGTCCATCGTTACCTATTACATTTCTGATTAAAAACAATTGGCTCTCCGAACCAAATCCACGAGGCGTTAAATCTGATAATAATATACGCCTAACCACTCGAAACATTGGGATGGATAGAAATTTTTCGCAATATAAGTCAGCGGGAATCTGAGTCTCATTCAGGATCACATTGGGCCAGTGGCGCCCGGCACACTAGAATAAACTTGAAATTTCCGCACTGTACACCGCACTTCAAACCAAAAGTATTTATTTGGGCCATATTTTTAAATTCCGAGTTAAAATCCGATCGCTGCCGAGGAAGGGCGATGAGCATCTAGACGGGTGATACCATCTTCCATCTCTCCCATTCCGCTTTGTCGATCGGCGGGCGGGACCTAACAGAGGTTATCAAAGAGGACATCACGAGCCGGCTTGCGCTCGGTGAAGCCGGTGATATGTTTATTGTGGAAATCAAGTGACCTTTCTCTAACACCGTGACCGTCACTTGTTTCCTGCTTGACCTCTCACGGGACGGCTTTCGTCTCCCGCGCGTTACTGCAGCAAGGTGACCCCTCCGGCCATCTCGGTCATCCGCAGCGGGATCCTTCCTCCTTGTACCCAGCCAGATGCAAATTAGCAGCCAGGGGTATTGTTGTTTTGCGTAATCCATTGAAGACTGAGAAACCTGACTCGCTTCGCTGACCTCTTTGAGTGTACGTTGGTGAATGGGTGCCCACATTGCAAATTAAATGACTTGGATCCGTGAGGTAACTTAGCTATTAAGTAGCTGTTCAGTCATTATTCGTTAGTGGAGATTTCTAAGCCTCGTTAAGGAGTAGCTTTTCAGGCGATTTTATTTGTCTTGTATCTAGGAAAACTATCCTAAATGGGATTTTTAGGCTCGCTTTAATAGCAGTCTCAGCTCCGGTAATCTTACTTAAAGAAGTCGTGATTTTTGATACAGGGAAATCTACTAAGTTTTTCACAGAGCTGCGTCGTTATATTTGCCACGCTGTGTTGCATTGGCAACGAATAGAAGTGCGAACGCAGATATTTTACATTATGTTTCGAAACTCAGGATGATGAACGAACTGTACCTATATTTCATTCAGCTGCCCATCAGTTTTTATCCCTTAGGAGGAAATAAATGCGTCTCCGACTGATTTACACCACCACTCCGGGCTTAACCGAGCCGCTGGGGTAAGAACTAAGTAGCTTTTGCCCCATTGAGGTGGTTTCCTTCCAAGCATCCTATTAAAATCCCAGAAATTCAGAAATTCACAATGGGAAGGAGGGGATCAAAAATGTTCTAGAAAATGAATGCGTTGCGTGCGAAAAGAAAATGCGTTACGTGGCTACGATCCCTTGACAGCAGTTCCCAATCCAACAATTTTTTTAACCAAGTGTCATATGGGAGAAGGGAGTGAGAACTAACTTATACTTTTAAATAATCGGAGTTTGAATGGGGAGAAATTTACAACATATTGGCAACAATATGTTACTTTTTATTTCGCCTACGCATAGGTAGTCAGTCCTAACGTCAAAAGGCTGACCTTTTCATGCATCCCAACGGCAGAAACCGGGCCCATAAAAACTCCGTGGAAAACTGGTAGTTACAGCATCTTATTTCAAGACTGGTAACAAGATTCTATATCCTTGACGCCCTCCTTTTCGGAGATGATCTTTTCAATGGCCGAGCTAATATGTTATTTCATAATAGTCGTAAATACTCCAAAAGAATTAAGTAGGCGAGAACTGCCGGAAATGCATTCACACAGCGGTCGTAGAACCACTAACCCTCGGCAAGGTGTACTCGTTTCTCCTGAATTTTCAAAATATCACTTCGGATCAAGAGCTTCCATCGGCTCCATTCTTCTAAAATGCTATGCAGGAGCATATCGTATAAGAAAGTCTCTTCCAAAGGCACAGGATCAAGCGCGGGAGGTTGGGGGAGGACTGCGGACATTTACGCCTTATCCTATATGGGGGTAATTGGGCAAGGTAAGACTTCGTGAGATGCGAGGAAGGGTATATATATAGTATGTAACATAATAAAGATATAAAATATAGCATTTTTTCGCCGTTTTGGTGTTAAGACACGTCATGGGGTCAAGCCTTTCCTTGTGACTGCATAGATGGAATTTTTCTTAAGAGTATTCATTCAGAAAATGAAAAAAACGCCCCTCCAACCTTCCCGAATCGAATCCAGATTCTCGATATTGGAAGTCAGCATGAAAGTTGTTGAAATTTACTCAACAATCCGGTTTCCGTTACGATTCCAAACCAACAACGTTTTTAACGGTTCTTTGCGAAATACACAACGTTGTAGGTTCGGTGTACGACATACCTGCACGTTTATTCAAACAAAATTTAAAAAATTGCTAGTGATTAATCTTATCATAATAACGGCCGATAAGTTCATAAAAAATATGAAAACCACTTTACGGAATAATATCAGTAATACCGATACAACACAGGCCTCATTCTTCTGTGGTTCCTAGGACTTAATAGAAGTTTATTCTTGAAAATATTCTAAAACTGTTTCATCTTAGCTTTCACTGAAGCTATGACGTTAGTGAATCAATAAAGAAAAGAGGAATGGTTAAGACAGATATTAACTCATATTTGAAATGAAGTTTTCATCTTTCTTATTGCCGCTATAAACACAATCCCTAGCGGATACGAATCAGAACCGAGTATATGCCATACAGCTATCTGTGAAGTTTTTAATCAGGACTGTCAGGCATAATTTTTTTTATAACTAGATAAATCACGCCTGAAAGATATTTACTGTGAACGGCTGCCGTTTTTAAACGTAGGAAAATCAAAAACATTGATATCCATCCGATTGGGGGATTGCTAGTCATAGTCCCCTCAATAACCCTTATCCCCAAATTGACATTTATAAATTATCTCCTCCATGAGGATGGAATACAAGATGTTTTAATGACATCCGAAAAGGGACACCTCTGACCAAGTTGACTTAAAATGGAACCCTGAAAGCTAATTTAAAGACTGAATTGTTGTGTCAGCAGTTGAAACTGCCCAGAAAATATGGAGTAATTTTGGGTTTCTAGATCAAAAGTAAAATATGTGAAAATGGAGCAGATTGGGGGAAAACATCGAAAATTACGCGTTAATCACATACTTGGCTTAATCACTGTAAGTAGGTACCACTTCACGTCCCTTCCGTGGTGAGCAAACCCTAATTCACTACCAGATAGCCTGCCTGGTACCCGCTAAACACATTAGAGAATTGTTAATAATCTCCGCGCGGACGATCTAGAATCTTTTCTATTGGAATGGAACACCCAGTGTCTTCTTACGTGGGCGGAGATTTTTATTTTCCTATCCTAACGTCCCCCGCCCCCCTTACTCTAGTTCCAAAGGGAAACAAGATGATGGATGGAACCCCCCTCCCCCACACCTACCCCTTTGGCTACGCCCCAGACATCAAATGCTTGCCCATCATCCAATTACAAGCCGTGGCGAAATTAAATAAGCGTTCACTCGAATGAGACAAACTGGGACCGACAATTGAGCAGCCAGAGCAAGGCTATGGGATGAGACTTAAGAGGGTATTGCTGCGTATGCACGAAGCATTATCCGATCGACTGCTGTATATGAGAGAACAATCGACTGAGTCAATGCTGACAGAAAAACAACGCGAACTATGCCTAAAGAGCAAAGGAAAAAATGAAACGAAATCACAACCACTAGAATATTCACCCTTGTTTTTACATAAAAACGGTCATCTAGCTTAAGTTTCTCTATTTTAAAATTTGAACCCTTCTCAATTTTGAAATGTGCAAATATGAATATCCGAGGCAATTTCTTTCACATCAATCATTGCATCAGTAGTAATGAATAGCAGCGAATTAGGCCAAAGCTCTTTGAGCTTAATGCAAAAGTAGCGATTAAATTTATTGGTAAAACCAATGCGGAGCAATAAAAATAATTTAAATGATACGTTTGCGAAATGGGTCGGATTTTTTTCCTTTCACAGAATAAGCCTGTTAAATTACCCCAAGGTGTAACAACCTTTGAAACGGTGAAATATATTTATTTCGGAACGAAGCTTACGAAGTCACGCATCTATGCGTTTAAATTGGATCAACCCCATATAGCGATAATTATTCGTGCGCACGGATTAATCATTTCAATGGAATTTCAGTTGAAGTGGGGTTCGGAAATGCGATAGATGGCTTATAGGCGCGCCAACAGTAATGGCTATCGCTCCATCAAACCGAAATGATCACTCCTAGAAAAAATAAAACACCGATGTCCGAAGCGGGATTCAAACCCAGGTCCTTTTAGGGTTTGGAGAAGTGATAGTATAAGGTTTGCATAAAATTGTCTGTGGCCATCGCACCATCTAGTCTCAATGATCACTTATAGGACAAACAATATATCTATGCTTGTGACGAGATTTGAACTCCGATGCTTCGGGTACTATAGGCCCGACTTCCAGGGATGGCCTGAGGTTCGTTTTAGTGCGATGGCTGTCGTGACTGTATTCTCAAACCGCGACCAGTTCGTTTCTAGCTGAATGAGGATTTTTAAGATGCATTTAGAATTCAANNNCAGTTCGTTTCTAGCTGAATGAGGATTTTTAAGATGCATTTAGAATTCAACCAGTATACTTTAGAAACATAATAGAAGGGAAGATCCCGCGAGGAAGACCAAGAGATAAGTACACAGGACAAATTAAAAAGGATGTAAAACAGAGGAGCTATCATGGGGCGAGGGAATTAACACAATAGAGAAGAATGGAGGTTGCAGTAAACCAATATTAGGATTGAAATACTGATGATGATGACAGTAAACTGCCGTTCAGGGTACGTGCTGTCTCATCCGCAACTTTCTTTAAAAAGTGGACAGTTTTCTCTCCGCCTTTCCTCTTTTTCCTCATCCGTACCCACCCTCTGTAACACATCTATCTGGAAAGGCCCAAATGTTCACAAAATCCTCTCACCGCATGTAAAAGTATGAATTAGCCACTAGACACAGGTATGACCTAAATGTGCTGGCCGTTTTGATGAAATATTACTTTTGACTTTTAAATGTCAAATTAATTCTCAAGCCTTATTTTTCCGTTCATCTGCGACATAAATCCACAATCACAGCTAGGAATGCTTTAGAAGCAAATAAAAATCCAGAGGCCGCGTTAGATTTCAGAGTCGGTGGGATCTAATATGATAGATTCAGAGCCAAAGATCTCATTCACACTAGCCAAGGCTCAAAAATCAAATCCATTCCAGCACTGAGACATGCTTTGAGAAACAAGCAGCAATTCTACCCTAATAAACAAGACTTTGAATTTGCTACTGGGACTGTGAAAGTGTTGAAAATTTGTCACCTTTTCCCAACAAGACTTAATAAAAGTGCCCGGTAGTGAACCAATGGGTGAAATACGGAAGAAATTCACCACGGGGTGTAAAGCACAACCTGAACCATGCCCCTTCCTACGATTTCGAGTGCTCTCCCCGTAAAACCCACTCTAAATGGAAACATTGAAACGGACTCTGTGAAAATTCAAGGGGGAGCAGTTTAAGAGTTCTCCGTGTGGCGACCCCCTGCTCTTTTCGCGCTGCCCTTACTAATCACCCACGAAGTCACTTCGGCACGAGGGAGTATTCCACGGCTTCAGATCCCCTCGCCCCTGAGACACCCAGCACCCGACGGCAGGAGCCAACTCGATCCGACACACTACTGGCAAGGGAAGAGGGTCTACACGATGGCTTCGGAGCATACTCACGTATAATGCGTGGAATAGCCTGGTCTCGAGTGGGTTCGCCTTCAATCGGAGTCGTCCAAGCACTACACAGCCTTTCGGTCGGTCGGGCGGCTTTTATTCGCGCGAGTTGCGAGAGGGGGGGAAGTTGAGCCGCGGCGGGGGTAGGTGGGGGAGAGGGGTGTCGGTCGGGATGGTCTGGGAGGACGTCAGAAGGA
>LYUA01001680.1:198720-208779 GCA_002093875.1 Calopteryx splendens
GAGTCTTGGAAGGATTCAAGCAATCTCTCCTCGTCGAATTTCGTGTCTAAGATGGGCCGCCAAGATCCAAGAGATAACTGGAAGAGAAAAAAATTTTCAAGTTGGGACCCTTTCATATATAATGTTTCTATGCGTAAAATTTCACAATTTAGCAAGTGACGACCGTATTAAATAATATTCTAAAATGGACTATACACTCCGAGTGATGTTTTTAAATTAAGTATTACTTGTGCTTAAAAGTATAAAGTATGTCTATAAGAAATAGACTCGCGGACTAGACCACTTTTAGAGGTGATACAAAGACAAAAATTTACGCGTCGTTATAGCCATGCTGATCGCACGTTAAATCTGATTGCTTGATCACACGTAAATAAATTTTCCGTCCTGTTAAGAAGACTATTCAATTCTAAAATAAAAATTTAGGATCTATTTTATAATTTCCAGGCAGTAGGAATAAAAGTCTAGAAAATATTGAATGAATTACACATTATTTTTATAAGTCGAATATATCGGTTAAAAAAATTGTTAGCACGAAGCTTCAAATACATTCGTAGAATTTCCACACAAAATTTATAATGAAATGTTTGCCCGTATAAAATATCTCCTGTGCCCCCTTCCATTTTAAACTAACAAATATGGTGAATTTAGTATGGAAATTTGAATAAATTGCACTTGTAAAGTGATATTTTGAAGTATGACTAGTTAAATTAATGTAATAGATTAAAACTGGCAGTCTTAAATCCTTAAAAGAAGCTACATGCCACCCAATCAAAAAAAAAAACTTAAAAGTATTTTGAAGCGGTATTTTTTGATGCCCCATTGAATATGCCCACCTAGTTGGAATAGTTGACTGGAAATAGGGAGATACGAGCTCAAATTCGGTCGAGCGATTCGTATATTTGCGACTAAATCTCTACTCATTCACGTTATGGCTTGAGATAAGCTGATCAGCAACTTAAGGAATCATTCGACAGCTGTGATAATTTCCACAGTGGGAATGGGACATTTAAGTGTACTAGTAAGTAATACCAGAAATCCGAAAGTGAGCAATGCTTTCAACGTGGGGGGGGTGTTTGATTTGACGGATATTCGCGGATCATCAGCTCGGTAAGTCGGGTGAATGCACTCCTCGTCACAGTAGTTCATTCGCCACTTCGATTTGGATAGCGGCAGCACAGGTTTTGTAATCGCGCGCAGAAGAGTTTGATGGATGGTTTGCTTCAGTTGTGACTTATTCCGGGAAAGTGGATTTTATCAACCATCAATTTAAAACTTTTCATTTCCGACTCCAGCCTCAACGGTGTCCGACCGAATTCTTGATCATTTGAGCTCCGTTATATCCGGCAGTCCCCAATAGGAGCGGGCAGTGACGACACCACGACACATGGTCACTTTTAGTTGTTGACAGTAAGAAAAATTTCGTAATCTTGTAATGGAATCAGTTTAGACAGCAGCTTGCCAACAGCACGTGTATGCTTGGCGAGCAAATACAGGCGCTGATGATAGCATTAGCTCTCAATTGGGCGTACCCACTTCCCAAAAAGGGGTCTGGGTTGTTTTCAAAGTTACTATTTTGCTCCATATGTCACCCTTCTTGTGTTACGAAAGTTACGTGATCTAGGAAAAAATCAACTCGGGACATTTAGGTACACTGGCGGAAATAACTTGTTTTATCTTCCTCCAAAATTTGAGTCATATATTTTGATCATATTCACTTAGACTCCGTTTATCCATTTGTAGGTGGCTGTTTCTTTTCCAAAGAATAAGTTTCCCCCCGGGAAAAACTGAGTTTAGTGCTTGATCATCCCTAAACACGGCCTTCCAACGACGCGGAATACGAATCATTTAACTAGCAGATATTCTTATCTTCCGGGTTGAAAAGTTACAATAAGAGGTCAGGGAGAAAGACTCTGATTCAATAAACCGCAAAGTTTATAAACCAAACACTGAATGAATGCCAACTCTAACAAGAAATGCAAGTGACCAAGTATTGTAACACTCAGTTCCGTGCCTTACTAAATCTAATCGTTTATCGTGAAGTTTAACGACAGGCCCGATTTTATAAGCAATGCTCGTTAGTGAGCATAAACACACTAACCACAGTTGCTCGACTCGTTCACTACCATTTTAGCGGTCGGTGTGGACTTAACTAGCGATTGTAAAATTAAATATCCACTTTAATGCGAAGCTAAAATTAAACATCAGATTAAGAGGATAGAATGAAAACGGTCCTAAATACGGCTAAATAAATATGACAGATATTTTAAAAACATATGATTAAAGATTACTTCAAAAAGTTGGAAAGCCCCGCTATTTATAGCGTAACATTACGGAAACTGAATGACGACAATAGTTTTTCCAAAATGTGAAAAGGCGTACTCCACACGTATCCGCGACATAGTCATCGTTCGTTCGTCATTCGATCCACCGATTTGACCTCCATCGATCACCTGCAGGACCACATTTACATGAATCCGGATCTGCTTTATTCAACCTCCTCCTTCGTTTTTTGCTCCACTAAAACATAAATAATATGCTCCTGTATGGTACAATCAATTTTTGCCGTTTACGCGTGTTCATTAAAAGTTCATAAAAATAAAAAATGAAAGTTTCTTTATTTCAAGGCTTGTCTAGCTGGTTATGACTAGATTTTCCTCTTTGCAGAACTATTTTGCTAATATATTCTGCTGACAATGTCCTTTCTTTCAGCTGATTCTGCTTCCCAAACAATGGAACCTTTTCTTCCTTCCAGATCTTATTTGTCTAGTTTTATATTTGCTGCCATCTGCTCTATAGCCGCAGAAGATAATGATCGTTCTGTGTTTATGTTCTGGCTTTAATTCTTTCATCATATCCCTCAGATTCAAAAATAGATACTCAAATTCAGGTCACAGTGTTCACAAAAAAACTGGTAAATTCTTTTAAAACAAATATTTGAAAGAAATAAACTCTAAATTAATATGATATTTTCTTTTGAAGAGAGATAAAAGTGCAGAACGAATATTAAAACAAGAGAGAATGTGAAAGCATATTTTTGTTTTATTGGTCTAACCTATTTTTTATATAAACAATTAAAAATTACTGGATATGGTAAATTATTGTGTAGACCGTTCGGCCACCGAGCAGTAGACCCGAGTTCGATTCCCGGTGAACGTGGGCACCCACAGATTCACCCAAGCTGCGTAATGTTTTGGGCATCAAGCCACCCCGGGGAAAACCGCAGGAGGCACAGGGAAGGGAACTACCCCCTCCCCCACCCTGAATCTGTGAATTTCACACGCGCGCCGTAGGGCTTAGTGCAAGGTGAGCTCCACCCTCACCTATCAAACCAGCTTACAGGTTTATTACTGCGGTTTTTTATCACAAGATATGTAACGGAATAAATGAGTTTATGTGCAACAAATAACAACAAGACTAGCCATAACCTTGCATTCCTTCCTTCTCCGTGCAATCCCATTATCGAAAGCGAACGAAATACAGAAGTTTCTAATGTACCTAATTTACTAAGCACAGACCAACCCTCCTCCAACAGGTAGGCATGGCATGATAGGCTTATACCATGAAAGCATGGACGAATGCCACTCTGATTAACCAAAATTAGGCAGTAGGTAGATTATTCATCTCTCATTGATAAATATGTTTTCTTTTACTCGCTAAATCGGCACACCATTAATCACAAGCGACCGCGTATGTCCTCTGTCTTAACAAATGGCTTTGCAGTCTGGAGAAAGATATTAAAAATGTTACCCTTAGGAGGAAAAAACGCAATAAATTTTCAAAAATTAAATGAGGTGGGGTGTTTTGTTTTCATATAGGAATAAAGTATGACGGCATGGTATGACAATATGCTGTTTTAATTCTTTTGCCGTTTATTTACGAGATGACTTTTCGAATGCTTTTAAAACTCATCGCGCATCAATCAAGCACTCGAATGAGGCATTTCATTACGCAACTCGTGCCACTGACGCCTCCCAGCAAGTGCTGCCAAGCCTAGAGCTTTAAATGTTTCGATAATTTGTTTCACTCCCATGACGACTAGGTCTTGTGCATTTTATGGCCCACGAATCATTCCAAACGATAGAATCTCCAGCTGCCTATACTATATGTCACTGTCGGAGAGGACCCTGCGTGTCTTCACTCGCACGTCCTTTCTTGGAACACCCAATGGATTCGAGTAGGAAATTGTTCTAAAGGGCTGATGGATTTACTGATGGAAATATAAACGTAGGTACTCTCTGCAACGCATAGACACGAGAAGACATGCAGAAGAACAGGATTATCAATTAAAAGCAATTAATGAGCACTTTATGTAAGATAGGAGGAAACGAAATAGGGAAAAAAGATGAAAAAGAGCTGAGAGAAATTACACTCAGATACCCATAACCAACTACTGATATCAGCCAGGACGCTGCTTCTGAAATACCAAATTTCATGACCTCTCTAGGAGAAACTAATGCCGTTAGAATATCGAGAGTTCAAACAATTGAAAAAAACTTAAAACTAGAAACACATTAATTGAATAAAATTTAAATATATATAATAATGTCTATATATGTGTTTTTGAGAAATATATAAAGAAATAAATAATTATTTATAGTACCAATATTTTTATAGTGATACTAAATGGATTTAATGACAATATCTTTAATTAAAATCAGTATTACGTTAAACATAACTGAATCCGAAACCAAATAGACATAGATTTTGCCACGTTTTACTTAATTTACATTATTAAATAACTGTCATCAAAATTTACTCTATTCCACATTTGTCTTTTTAACATATTATAAAGTTTTAAATAGTAAATCAAAAGATTGCCGTCCCTGCTATGCTCACTTGTTATATCCATGTGAGATATCGGTATTGGCTATTATTAAAATGAAAACGAGAATAATAAGGTTCTCAAGGCGTTGGGAATACAATGTTAAAATAGATCGAAATGAGAGAGCACAAGTTAGTGCAGATCACATATTCAATCAGTATTTTCGGACGAAAATAGACAGAGAAGTGAGGAAATTAGGAGAAGAATTGTGCCAACCAAGGACACAATTATAAAGAGAAGGGAATTGATGACTGGTACTTAAATGAAATACGTTAACTAAAAATGTCAGCATAAAGTGTTCACACATACGTATTGCGCAGCAGGTAGGGGACTCTTTAAAAAATTCCACAAGCACTATACATATTTAATCGTGGGAACGTCCAAAACCTACCCCTTCGCCATTGACTACTCATAATAAATATTAACTACCAATTTAATTTTAAATTATATCTAGTTATCAGCACTATAAAAATAGTGCGCGTCACGGATTGTTGTAACGATGGATAGGGTTTGGCCTCTCCGAATTCGGGTTAAGAACCTCATTGACGTAAAGTCAACGCAAGATTTCGCGCAATAACACTCCTTCTCGTGCTCCATTTTTGTATTCCCTCGCATTTTACGCTGTTTCCGCGGAGTCATTACCTTTAAAAATTCTCGTTAAGTAAGGCCAAAGACATTCTGCCGACGCGAGATAAACAATGGGCGGATAGAAATATTGGCGCGACGGTGGTGGCGGCGTCGGCAATTTCCCTATCAGCGTGGCGGAGGGCGTTCTTAATAGGCGCGACGACTCGCTGAGGTAATTATCTTCCCCGGTGCCGCGTTCGCATTTATTCCGCGCTCGAACTGAAATGGAGTCGAGGGACTTTTAAAAACGTCTATGGTCATTGCCTTAAAGACCATTCACATTTGATTGGTGATAAATGAGTCCATTCCTCGTGGCTTGGTTTGCCTTACCCTCTGAAATGGGCCGTTTTGTCACTCACTTTTCAATTAACCTCCCCCCTTTCTATCCCCCCACAAGAAAGTTAAGAACTATTGAGGGGAGGAAAATCTCTCGGAGAATCAAGAAAATTAATATATTCACACGAAACGTAATAAGCTCACAATGAATAAAAAGATATAAAAACATATTTTAGCCAAAAACACTTCGGTTTCAAATACAAATGGATGAGGAAAAAGTGGTGGAAAGGACAGTGTGAGGTAGTGAAGAGGTTACAGAGAAAGGGTAAAATGGGTGCGATGCACAGGGAGACGAAAGGACTGTCAGAAATGAAAAGCTGTGCACACTATTAGAGATACAAGAGGAAAAGTACTAACCCAAACAGGAAAGGTTCAGGAAAAATGGAAAGAAAACATTGAAAAACTAATAAGTATTATGGTAATTACGTTAATTCGATACGTTTAGACAGAAATAAATTTCGATATAAATGAGATAGCTTAGGTTCAGGCATGCTTTATTGCGAGCTAAAGAAGACATAAAGGAAAATGAATTGGAGCATGGGTGTGAATAACATCCCTGTAGAGTTACTCAAAGGTTTAGCAAAACATGGAAAATAATACTTTTCATTGACTCGTTCGTGGGACCTAATTTGGCCTGAAGACTTTCGTTAGAAAAGTCCTATCCCAAAAAAGAGAAAGGAAGGAGTGTGTGAAGACATAGAGGACCAAAGGTTTCATTTCCTTGCATAATAAATGGTACTAAGGATCACAAAAGGATGCAGAAGAGGGCAAATAATTGCATAGGAGAGGATCACTTAGGGTTTAGAGTGGAAGGGTGGAAGTATGCGTTATGCTTTTTGGCAACGAGAGCACTGATAATAAGGAATATAAAATACAACCAGGGTGTATTTGTTTGCATCCTGGATTTCGAGAATGTGTTTAACAGAGTAAATTGGGCACAACTAACGAACATTTTGCCGAAGGTAGGAGTAGACTGGAGGGATACGTGACTTGTACGAATCTTCGTCATGTCTAAGACTACATCAGTGAGGATAGCGGTAGAGAGGGTAGAGGAGTGAGTGAGGGTTAAGCATTATCAGCCGTGCTATTCAATGCAATTATATAGGAGGAAATGAAAGAAGAGGCATGAGAAGGACTAGAGGATTGAAAGGAGTGAAAGTAGGGGAGAAACTGATCAAGTCGGCTATCATTGCGGATGATGAAGCTTTAGTCAGTCAATCAGTCAAGGGATTACGGTCATTGCTGAGAGCATTCAGAATCAGATTGATAATAATGGAATTAGAATCAATCATAATGAAAACGAAGGTAAGACGTTCTCAAGAAGTAGGGAAATTAAGATGAGCAAAGTTGAGGGATGTAAATTAGAGCAATTCACCTTTTTACATGGTGCTTTAGGCGAAGTTGGGCAAGGTACGTGTCGTAGTAGGGACATTAAACGAATTGCTTTATATTGGGAAGCTTTCACAAGAAGGGAGTTGATGACTGGGGCCTTAATTAAAGAAGTAAAGAAAAGACCAGTTAAGACATTGATAAGGATCGAGTTTTTGTACGACTCGGAAAATAGGTCGTTGAGGCAAGAGGATAAGCATAGGTTGAAAGCTTTTGAGATGTGGGCGCGGAGATGGGAGAAGGAAAAGTGAAATGGATGGATAGGAAAATGAAGGAAGAAGTTTTTGGCATGGGAGGAGAGGAGGGAATTTGCTGGTAAAAACTCAAATAAGACAGGAGAAGCGGATGCGGGGGATAATGAGTGGAAATGAAATACTGAAGACGATTAAAGAAAGGTGTATAATCCAAAACCAACAGGAAATTTGAAAACACCACTATCGATATATTCATTAATACACGTGACCATCAAGGGGAAGAGCTGTATGGAAGTCGTACCGTTACGACGCAAATGAAATTTTCCTTCGTAAAGAAAACAACAATAAATTCGGAGTCGACCCAACTAAAGATCCAAGAATCGGGATCTAGGCAGGTGAAGAAAGAATTTCGCCGTGTTCCCCGTTGCAAGCAATTCGTGAATCTTGCCTGTAATCGCTCGCACGAGAGGTCTAGGGCATCAAAAATTACTCCGTCCAGCGTAAACTATTCCTCGCGCCCGGACTGTTTCATTCCGTCCGCGGATCGCAACCCTTTCCTTAGCGATAAACAGCTCCACCCTTCCACTAAACCCTTCCATGGCCTTCGCTCGACCGTCGACGGACCCCTTCAGGGACTCCGTCGCCCTCACGGCTTTCCTTGCGGGCGGCAATCTTCACTTGCTCCCATGGTTCCCTCGAGTCGAGTGAACACGGGATTTCGCGCTTGAGCTATCCCACCTCATCAAAGAGAAGTCGTTACTTGCCTTTCGTAAGTTCCCCCGTTTTTAGCCTATCAGAAAGTCATATCGATGTCGCAATGACCCTAATTAAACTGCGGAAAGTGCGATAATGGGATTACGGGAGTTTTCAAGTTTACGAAACTTCACCGGTGTCAAATGCCAAAGCGAAAGTGGAAACTTTAAGGAAGCGGAAAATATTAATTTGATGTTTTTTTATTATTATCGTAATTTCCGAACCTATCTCGCGAAAGCAAGGCTTCGAGGTGGGCAATTACGGGAAAATTGGCATTGCATAAACCATTTTCATTTCCAGCCTCAGCAGTGACAATAACAGCTTATTACTAACTTCTTGTTCACGAGTCTTCATTTCATTAAGAATTGTGGCATTAATTATATGTAAATCTCTCCCGGACTTAGGCCTAGTAAGTCAAGTTAATGGTACTATTGTACCTTGAATGCAAAACGTTACTCTTCATAAGTTCACTTGACCAATCATATGAATTAAAAATATTCCATGAAAGATTTTCATTTAGTAAAAAAAAATCTACACGATACCCCGCAAGCCGGCGCTAGGGCGTGTGGGTGTTATGCCACTAGCCATTCTGGCTTGTATATAATAGACATGTTTTTCTGTAGGCTTGGGTAGACGAGAACAATTAGATTCTTTGGTACTTTTAAAACAACTCCTCAATAAAAATCACAACACGATAATTTCTCAAATGAAATACTAACGTCGACCGGATCGCGTAAATGAAACACTTCATTTCGTTATAGGTTCATTTCATTGCATCCTCCATCTTGCTACCTCTTCGATTTCACGTGTGCCGATTTGCGTTTGTCGATTTTTATCACATTTCAATGTTTGGCATGAATATTATCTCAAGTCAACAAAATGGCAAAACCTATTCCACTCTTATATTTTAGGAATTTTAAAAACTAAAACGGCGATAATATTATGTTTTAATTTTTTAATAATAACGTTTCCAGAAAACTAAAATCCCGTTTGAGAGCAGACGTTTAACGAGTAGTGTACTCAGGCTGACCCTTCTCCATCGTCTCTTCGGCTGGCTCCATTTTCCCTGCGCACCAGAGGTTGCCTAAGAGACGACAAAACGCTCTGCCGTGCCAGCGTATCCTGCAGTCTGACTTAGATCCCCTCGTTCTCTTGTCTGCGGGGACATTCCGCGTGGCGCAAGGGAGTGACCCTTCTCGTGACCGCGTCCAGTTTCGCACATCCGCCGCCGTGCCGCTCCGGTGCATGCAAGACCCCTCCCGTCGTCGATTTGCCGCATTCTGGACACGCTCCGGGAACTTTTGCCAAAAATAAGACGAGAAAAAAAATGGACCTTGCGCAAAGGCTGCAACGGAACATTGGCGATGAAGTGATAGAGATCTCTCTCTCCCCCTCACCCTCTCTCTCTATGAGGCGAAAGAAATTGCTCGTTCGCGTCACATTTCGGAAACGGGAAGTCACTAAGCGGCCAAAAAAAATGGCTGACCGAACGATCGAGGTCTGGCCTAAAGGAGAGAGTTTAAAAATAAAAAAAACACTTTTTCATGGTCGTCAATGCTCTGGCTGCAGTCACACGGATGGGGTGAATGAAGTCACTCATGCTTATTACGAGTTACTTAATTGTCGGGAGCTAGGACATTCGCTGATGACACACGGAGTCGATTAATACCTATGCATCAAAATTTTGGCTCTGACGGTACCTTACTGATTCAAAAAAGTCTAATTCTTCCTTATCTCCATTATTTATTTATAGATTTCTATTTTTTGCATCACTCCAAGCTTATGAAAGACAGCATCCCAAATTATTGGTCGAAAAATGATCAAAAATAACAATAACCAACCCGAAGTTCGGTTTGGTGAGGATAAAGATCACTCAGTTCTAAAACCAACGGCATGTGAAATTCACACGTCAGGATATGCGGGGGGGGGGGGGGGGGG
>LYUA01001682.1:220101-233767 GCA_002093875.1 Calopteryx splendens
TTCTCCCACTTCCTTCCCCTCTGACCCTTGGCGCCAAGCAGAGATTTCTCTTTCAATTCTCCCGCGCGCGCGCGCGCTCAAACAAGGCGACTCGCTAATTGGATTATTCTCCTCCATCATTGTGCGCGTCCCTCTCAAAATGGATTCATTCGTGGATGTTGTGTCACCGGATGGCACTATTACTCCGGTGGTGCTCATCTATTAACATTGGCACTACAAAAATTTCTTTTTTCTATTTTTTTCGCTATCCGAATCTCTGGCCATACCAGAACCTTTGACCAATCGATGAATTTTCTTCATTAAACTTGGGAGAAGTCTCCTATTAGCTGTTAACAAAGTAAAGTGTAAATTACGAAACCATAAAATCTCTTCCTCATCTCTTCCTAACACCTCAACATTTATTCCCAGAGAAGTTCTGGGAAAACATATCTGGATGTTTTGTGTATTGTGTGTCCATGTTTATGTGTTATCCCAATTGAGAAGTTAAACATAAGTGAATCGCATGAGTGATGGATCAGTAACTGGCATTATACAATTATACCCTGATATATTTTAGGCTATACCTATTGACAACCCAGTGGATCCTCAATTATTCCTACTTCATAGCAAACAGATCCCTCCTCCATATCCACAAACACTCGGTTGCGCAGGAGGACAAATAACGACAGCTCGTCGCTACGCTTCGCGCCAAAGCCGAGAGAGTGAACTCTCGTGTCGAAAGGAGTCTAGGCGCGAGGCAATGGAGGTCTCTGCAAGAACGCGGACGTTTAGTAGTTCTTCGACCCTCACATTTCGTTATAATTAGCCTATTGTTGGGGTATTTTTTCCTTATGCGCCGGGACGCTCTCGTAAATAAAATTAAGTTTGATTTTTGAATGTTTTTTTGGAGAACCTAGGTATAAATATATATAGTATGCATTACTTACTACGTTGGTGATTACTCACTGTCGTATATTACGCCGGAAAAAAAACTCTGGTCATCAGGACCATCATATCCACGTTATATAGCCAATAGGATATCAATTTTCATCGAATCTCTTATTAAATTTTCTTATTTGTTTTTATTGGTGAAATATCAGTAAAATCATACACTAGATGGAGTAAAATTTTTATATAATTTTGATTATATGTTTGCCATTCTTTTTAACAGGGTTGGCTAATTTTCATCGGCAATATTAAATTGCGCCCAAAGAGAACTCTAATGATCGACGGTGTCAAGATGAATATGGAAAACCCCAGACTGAAAATTTTATTCTTAAGTGATGGGTGCTGAGAAGTTCAAGACCATTAAGCAGATGTGCACGAGAAAGGATAACTTACTTAAAAACTAAGTTTTATCTTTACCAAAAGGTTGAAATAATCTAGGTAGCACCAATGATAAAGAAATACACAGTTAGGTGCTCCTGGAAATCCATAGAGCGAGTGGGTGTGCTGGTCAAAGGTCAACAAAACCAGGGCAAACATTTCGTGACACAGAAGGCGCCATGTCTGCAGGCGATCCTCCCATGTTCGTCACTATGGCTTTCGATGAAGCTGAACTCTTCGTCGTGGACTTCGAGAGTGTTTACCCTTTCCTGCAAACGGGTCACGACGCAGGCTTTGGCCCCAAGGGTCCCGGCGCGATGGCCCACACTTCAGATATCAACGCGTCGAGCGAAGCGGACGTCTCATCTGCGGTGGCGACGTCCTCCGATGACTGCTGGGCCATCTCCCAGCTGGATGCGGAGGCTGATTCCATGAAACCCAGGAGGCTGAAATCTTTCTCGGAGGCTGAGACAGGTTTGTGAAATTAAAAAAAGTATATTCGGATCGAGAAATAGATAGTGCCCATTAATGCTTTAGGAAATCTTTCAACACCCGCCGCTTCCATATGTATAGCCCAATTTGACCTAATTATCTGGCGCAATTTTCCTTCTCTTTACGATACGAGATATCCTGAAATCTCTCGCAATGAATCTGCGTGATGTATCGATGGATGGAAATAAATTCCGTTTACTTTGTGTATATTTGATACATTTTTTAACTTGGTGCAATTACTAAATAGGTGAAATAAGTGTTAAGCTTAAATTGAAAATCTTTTTATCAATGGGGATTATAGCCACTTCCCTTAACTAAAATATTGCTCCTACCGTGTCCAAAATATTTACTAGAATGGATAAAAGAAATGTGAAGTAATATGGAAATATTTCGAATATATTTTTCCAAGTAAGGTGATTTTCGTGTCATAATCTACTTTTTATGTTTGGTAGATAAGGAAAATGTGACGCATAAAATACCACTCCTGTAATCACAGCAGAAGATTGGCTAAAAGGAAACAGAAAATCAGAGTAAATTTTCTATCATTGAACACTTCAATAAATCTCAGCCATTGAAATGAAATAATATTCATCACAGAAATAGCTTAAATTTACAGTGCAAGGCAAATATTTATTTAAACCGAATGTAAGAGACTCATGCTTTGTAATTTGCATTTTGCTGGGATTAATGTTGTGCATATTGAAAGTTGACCTTCGAGGAAATATGAATACATTATTGGAAATTAGAATAATTAGGTTCCATTGGTGAGGAATCGATTTATTACCAGAGCCCCGTAGTTTTCGGTGATATCTGTTACTGGAAATTTAAATTTGACTCGATAACTGATGGTTTTGAAGTCGTTAAATTTTCAATTTCAAGTCCGAAAAATACAATTTTGAATAATATAATCCTAAATTTTAATTTTCTGCCATCTCTGTACCAATTGTGAAAATAAAAAAAATTGATATTCTGTAACACTATTTTCACAGAAATATGTTCCTGAAAGAACGTTTCCTTAGGTATGTATCCTTATGGTTATACAACCTGTTAATCACGTTTGAATCCTATTTACCAACTATTTTCATTGAATCCCAGAATTATTTTGAAATTATATTTTATTTAGTATGATAATTAAATTTTTACTCTATTGCATTTTTACATTTGCATCGCATTCTATTTTAGTGGATTTCTTAATTGTTCGGAATTATAAGCATACTGCTATTAATGGAATCGACTAAATTCGGATTTTTATTGAATGGATCAGAACTTCCGTGCGAACATCTGCGTAGGAATAAGCTTAGGCATCGATTTTATTTTATGCATTGAATGAATTATCATATATCTAACTCTGTTTTAAAAAGTAGAAAATAACAGTTAGCTAGAATAATACTATGAAGAACACTGCTTTCCTTTGAGCAACCTCTTGATTTGGGAATTTAATTGCCAAAATTTATCATTGCAAAATCCTGTTCAAGTAATCATTTTAAAACTATTACTCTTAATTAAGGCTTATATATAAGTATTTAAATATACCGTTCTTCTAATCAACCATTATATTAGCATTTCATTCGGTTAAGTGTCATTTTATGCAACTTCAACCTACCTAGTCCGCCTAAGTCACGAAAAGGCTCTATCATTGCACACCACTTTTTATGTCCCCCTCGGTATTCCCTCCCAATTTGTTGCCCTTTCCCTTTATTTACCCTTTTATTATGCTCATAACCAATCCATTGTATCCTAGGAGTACCCCATCATCCTTCCAGCTCTCAGCTCAGTATAGTGGTCCTTTAGGATAGCCTTTTCCACTACGCTGCGTACTTTCCTATTTCTCCTTTATCTGTGCATTTGACCCTGAAATATATGGTTTCCCCAATTGAACGTAGGCATCCTAAGCTATAGTTTATGTAGGCTTATTTTCTTTTCTGGCTCCCTATTTCAATGATCTATTTCTTTCATGCGTAGAAGAACGCCCTCCACTAAAGCATTGTCAAATTCTGTTGCTCGGGTGGTAACCATATTATCTGTGAGCGTATTAGTTGCCTAGGCTTGGATTTTCTGCTTTCGACTAAGCCGAGCTTTTCCCAGTTCGCGTTCTCCTTTCGAGGAAAGTAAAAGATTCGAATAGTTCTCATTTATCACGTAATATCCTTGGATTTAGATACTTTTGCACACTAAGAATTAAATTTTACATTTATACTTTTCACCTATTTATTGTAATTTAATAGACACATTGTAATCTAGGGCGCCTGATAATCTAATGGTCATATATTATTGTGGTGTGGAAACTTTGAAACTTATTCCTTGTGCTATTGTGTATTCCTTTATAATACAAATTCTCCACTATTCCAAGTGAGATGCTATTTTTTGACACTCTATTTAATTTTCTTTTCTTTTTTATCTAATTGGTTCCTGTGGTGGTATTATAGGTTACTCTTTGTTGATATCCTGCATGCAACGTTCTTTCGGAAATGTTTTTAAGTAACTTTCTGTTCTTTTAAGAAAAGTATTAAATTACTTGAGAATCATAGTTAAAAAAAAATAAGTACCTTGTCGCCCAATTGCTCCGCAAACACCCTTTAAGGGTTTATTCCAATATTACATAAAACGTATCAAAATTTATAGGAAACCATTTTAGATCCTCACAAGATATAACCTTGTCTTGAGGTGCCTCTGGAACAAAGTTTTCCTTCAAAAGTGATTTACGCACTATTTACATTTTCTATTATTTAAGGAATTCAAAAGACTTACATTACATGGTTTTAAGTTTAATTTATTTAACTGATTGAGCTAGTAAAACCAAACTAAATTAGCAGCAAATTTAATCACTTTAGTAAATTAACTTTTAAAAGTGTGTGACCATTGAAGTTCATTAGGTAAAGGGGCATCAAATATTTTTTTTTAAACTTGTATGAAAATATCATAACGAAATGATACTGTTGATGAGAAAGCAGGATGAAATTAATAGAGAGTTACTGATTGATAAATGACGAATCCATTAAATAAACTACAAAAATGTTTAAGACTACTGAATAGAGATGGCAGGTCGGGATTGTAAGAAAATTGAGAAATATACTAAGGCGAGAAACCAATTGGCCACTTTTGAATTACGTTAACAGAGAAATCCATAGATGAAGAAAAAATACATTTTACTGTAAAGCATTGGCATCCTACGAAGAATCTCTAAACAGTAATGGGGTAAGAGCGCACTACTTAAGGATAAGAATAAAATATTGGCGAGAAAATGGTATGAAATTAACTTCATTGTGAAGAAAATAATATAAGAAGAATTGGTTACAACGAAAGAAAAGTGGGATTCATCTCAAAGAAGGGATAAAAAAAAATGAAGAGAAAACAGTAAGAGCCATAAGAAGAAAAAAATGAGGAAGTCATAGACTAAAGAGATGAATAGAGATATGGAACTTGTAAATAATTATAAGGACGTAAAAACGAAACTCGAGAGAGAGTGGTTAAAGAAGCGATGATAAGAGATTGTTTCGATGATATGGAGAGTTTACACGGCCGGGAAAATGAGTGAGCTGAAGGTGGAATCACAGTCAGGGAGTGAGAAACAAGACTACATCCACACTATCAAGCGCAAGAAAGGAAAAACAACTATTGTTTCTCGAAGCGGAAGAGATTCAATCAAGATGGAAATAAAACACAAGAACACGTCAAACGTATGGTAAAAATTTACCTCTGTAAGTTTATTACTATTACTGGTATACTACCGGTTATTCTGATGGAAACATTCCTGCAGTAGCACTTTGTTAATGTCCGCATACTTCTTTCCAACCTACACTCCACCCAACATGCCTAGTCTCTTCCTCCCTCATCCTCGCTTACCCAACATTCTACCCTCTATCGCATTCTTCAGCATTCCATTGCCACTCATCACGCCATTCATCCACCTTTCCTGTCTTCTTTGGATTTCTTCCAATAACCTTTCTCCTCTCCTACCATTCCTAAAACTTCTTCGTTCGTTTTCATTTCCGTCTATTTCACCCTTTCCATCCTTCTCCACATTCCACATCTCAAAAACCTTGCTTTAGAATACATAAGTATAAAATAGAATACATAGAAAACTACACAGCATATCAACGTCTTTACTAGTCTCTTCCTTACATCGTTGTCTAAGGTCCTTTTCAAAATTTCTCTCCACCTCGAAAGGCTTTCCTTACCTAATGCGATTCTTCTTCTAATGTCTCTACCACATTGCCCACCTTCTTTCAAAACGCTGCCTAAATAGCCAAAATGTCAAATCAAGCTTATGCCCTCCAACCTTAATGCTCATCTTTAGTTTACTATTTCTCTATAACCTCAATACCTTTGTTTCCCACTCATACATTTTCATCCATACCTATTACGCTGGCTCTCTAGTGAACTAACAAATGATTGCAACCCCTTGGTTGATTGGCCGACTAAAACTTGATCGTGCGATAACCTCGCTGATTTGAAAAGTTCCCCACATAATTTTACTCCTCTATCTAGTTCCTCCCATGCCTTCTTTACTATTACCTCCACGTATACATTGAGAAGCACCGGTGATAACGTGGAAAACCCTGTCTTACCACCCGGTCTACTATTGCCCATTCAGTTTCTCCATTCCCTGTCCTCACCTGTGCAGTTCGAGACATCCACAGGTTTTGAATAATTTGCCTATCCCTCCAATCTACTCCTATCTTCTGCAATATCTGCATTATATGTTCCCAATTTTACCAATCAAATACCTTTTCGGCATCTACAAAACACACAAATATATCCTGGCTATACTCTATATTTCTTTCTACAATGACCTCACGCGTGGGGTCAAGTGTGCCTCTACCTTTCCTAAACCCTATTTGATCTTCTCCGAAGTAAACGTCAGTCTTCTTATCCATCATCTTCTTCATGATCCTCAGTATTACCTTTGCCGCGTGTGAAATCATACTAATTGTCCTATAGTGCTCACATGTTGTGTCTTATCCTTTCTTTGGGATGGGACTACTGATCCCACAAAGTCTTCTGGCCACACTCTACCCGCATAAGTACTACAATCTACCTCATAAAAACTCTTTCTGCCATGTTTCTTAATCTCTTTAATAACTCTGCAGGTATATTATCTACCCCAACAGTTTTCTTTGTTTTCATTTCCTTCAATGCCTCCTTTATTTTGTAATCTAGGATTCCTGACCTAAGCTATCCTCTTCGACATCATTTTTTGTTTCTTTATCTAAGCTCACTGGCCTAATGTCTCAACCGTATAGTTTTTCAACGTATTCTTTCCATCTGACTTGTATTTCTACTGCTTCTGTTAGTACTTTTCCTGACTTATCTCTAATAGCAGGCGCAGCTTTTCTTTTCTGACTTCCTGACAGTGACAGGGCACCTTGTTGTCAAGCGCACCCATTTCCCCTTCTCTGTACTACCTCGATATCAACACACAATTCTTTCCACCAATTTTCTTTTGTTTCTCGCCTTATCTTATTGTTCTAATCTTTGTGAGTTCTTCTTCCTAATTCTGTGTTTACGTTCTTCCATTTCCTTTTCTTGCTCCTCTTACTAATCATCTTACGAAATCCATGGTTTTCTTGTCCTTTTTTTTATCTAGCAATCCTATTGCTTTCCTAGCAGGTTCCTTTTTCCTTCTTTGCGCTGTCCCTACCATTTTTCTACTGTACCCGTCCCTATGTTCTCCCTCGGTATTCTCTCAACTGCTTTCTGGTGCTCTTTTCTTTTCGTTCCGATTAATGCTTCTAAGTTTCAATTTCTCCTCTGTCTTCCTTTTCTTTTCTTCCTGCATCTTAAATTTCATTTCATTAGCACAAAATTATGATCTGAATCTGCCTCCGCTCCAGGAAAACTGTGTGAATTAATGACGCTATTCCTAAATCTATGGCTAACCATTATGTAAGCTATTTGATATCTCCCTAAATCTTCCGACATTTTCCATGTGTACCAACGTCTGTTGCGTTTAAAACAGGTATTAGAGATAGCTAAATCACTCCTCCTGCAAAACTCTATAGTTTTCTTTCCGCGGCCATTCCTTATTCCTAGTCCGTACTCCCCCACCTCACTCCCATCTCTTCCTTTGCCACCTACTGCGTTCCAGTCCCACATCTCTAGATGAATACCCGCATTTCCTAGATGAATACCCTCAATTATTTTCTTTTGATGGTCGCATACACTTTTTACCTCTTTCTCCCTATGATTACAAGTCGGCATGTAAACCTGAAATACAACTACGTTCGTTATTTCTGCTTTAATCTTTACCAATAATATTCTATCATTCTTTTGCTCTTTATTTACTACTCTTTTTAGGGATTTTTTGTTTGATAGCATTGCTCTATTCCCCTCCGCTCAATATTTCTCCATAACTTCCACTCCAATAATCCCCACTATCCTTCCATCTAACCTCGTGCAAGTATATCAATATAAATCAGTATAATGATAACCTTGATGGGGTATATAAATATTTTCTCGCTCCACCTCTAGTTTCATATTTTATTACTTCCCTGTCCTCATCGACGTTTTAACATCCCATGTCCCTATTCTAACAGTTGCGTTCCTCTTCTAAGTCTTCTTTTCTTCTGCTGTCGATTCGGCTGTGCAAGGTTTTCGTGTGGAGATGACCACGAAGGCATTGCTTGACCTGCTGCTGGACCCGACACCAGGCACTGTAGCTGCCATGACGCATTATCGTATTTCTTCCATCATGATCTCTTTTGAAAATAATTGAGGTGGTTTCCCGTTGCCTTACTTATTAGTGTTTTTAACGTGACACCATCACTTAAATGGCCGCCCCACTAGGAACAGACGCCTTTGCAGCCGCCTCACTGAGGAATAGACGCTGCGTGGACTACCTTTCGTCTGGTTCCTACCCTTCGAGCTCTATGGCATGGGTGACCTTACCAGGAGAAATTTTCATGACCCCACCAGCACTGCTCTAGGGGTCAGCCGAACACACCAACCCTCCCACAACATCAAGGTTGTAGTCCAGAGAAAGAAAAAGAAATATGTTTTGGTTGAAGATAGCTTAGGTTCAGGCATACTTGATTAATAGATGAAGAAGACTTTAAGTAAATAAAACAGTACAAGGCTGTTGGAATGGATATCATTCTTGGTAAGATTTATAACGGTTCGAGAAGAAGTAGGAATAGTATGTATGGGCTTGTTCGCAGAATTATAGTGAGAAAATTGGCCAAGGGTGTTCGTTTCATCGGTATTAATTTCTCATTCCAAAAAAACGAAAAATCAAGAGTGCCTAGGACCATGAGTATTTTTTGTCTCACAATTAAGACAAGAGGATCATCAATTAAGAATTACAGAAAAGGGGTAAGTTATTTGGTAAGTAGGAAAAATATTGCTTAGTGGATAATAAGTTTGAGTTTAAAAATAAAAATGGTAAATCCGAAGGCAAAGCGTTGATGAAAAGGACTATAAAATACAACTACATAGCATTCAGTCATACCAGACCGGTTAATTAAACGTATTTCGGAAGATAGGACTTGACTGGAGAGATAGACGAGATATCAAATAACCGCGCTTGTCTAAGATCGCATAAGTGATGGCAGTGGATGGAGAATCAGGAGTGCAGTGATGCGCAGGGGGTAAGATCGGTGTCTCCGTAATCAGCCGTGCTTTTCAGCGTACACGTGGAGGAAATGATAAGGGAGGCATCAGAAGGACTCGAGAAGGCGAAGATGAATGAGGTGGTGGTGGAATGGAAGGCATTAATGTGCGGACTCGTATGGTTTCGAATGCTTGATTGAAGATGCAAGAGGACTAGCATAGATTGGATACTTTAGTAATATAGATGAGGAAAAGAATAGAAAAGGGAGGGAATTGGAGAGAAGCACAAAGGAAGAAGTTATATACACGGTATTAGAGGAGAGGAATAGAGTATTTTTGCAGTTTGTGTTGGAGGGGAGAATATTGGGTAAGCCAAGTACAGCTGGAAAATATTACACATTAGGATTGGACTGAAGGTATTTAATGCTTATGCGGACATGAAGAATGTATTTTTTTGTGTGATGGGTTACGGGGTTTGGGGCCGTCTGCGTGAAATATAGCAGAGTAAGAGAGTCGTAGAAGTGTCTCTGGATCTATAAAAATACTTAACCGGTATAATTCCATAAATTTTTTTTTAACTGTAAAATAGCTTTGAATGGGTTACAAAAAGAAAAATAATACCAGGTAATAGATATGTAAAAAGTATAATTTAACGTGACCAAGACGTATTTATGGAAGGTTGTGATAATACGTGGAAAAACTATAAGGTAAACCTTTACGTTGCGCATATGTGCGTAAAACCTTTACGCACATATGCGTCAAGTATGGTGCTTTGCAAAATAGTATTTTGACTATTTTATCATTAGATGCCTATTTGATGATAAATAAAAACTTTTCTTCTACTTCATGAGCATAACCTTGTCATTAATGAAAGAAGCGGCGTGAGTTATTGGTTCCGAGTGATACAGAGATAACTTCTAAAGCCAATAAAAAAAGTTATTGCCTGTTATACTAATGAATATCAATATAGGAGCATTGCATTTTTATTGGCTATAGGAGTCAGGCTATGCGTCATGAAAAAATCATAGTTATGTAATCAGTTACTTAAAGTTGTGGTCATTAACTCTCTTTATTAGTCTATTTCTGGTCGTATTTCAAAGGGAATTTCAGATAGTCATCTTATTTTTAAATATTCGGTAAAGTGTTCATCCACATATTTTCCAAGTGTCTTATGAATGTCAGATATTATAAATTTAGGCCTGTAAAAACTCGTCAGTTTTTCTGCCTCTCTTATAAAAAGGTTTAATCACTGTGTTTTTTAGGTTCTTCGTTATAGCCACTTATAAAATATTCAATACAGCCAATTACTTATAAAATATTCGAATGTAAGAATTGGCCAATACCGATATCATTGAGAAAATAATTTATTATTTTGTAGGATTAATCGATATTTTGCATTCGCTTATTTGGATGAGGGATTACCTATATGGAGTAATAATTAATTATTATAAATTATTTTCACCAATTATGTTAAGCCAAGAATTTCGGCGTACCATAATTCTTATACATTTATGATCTGATATGTTTTCTTCATCCTGATGCGTAAAATTAAATGGTTTTTAACTACTTCATCCAGAAATTTTATGAAATATGACGTGAGAAGTTAAATACCTTTCCCTGATTTTGTGATTATAGGTGAAGACAGTTTTTCATTTATATAGCTGCTAGAGTGGCAGTAAATTTTAAGTTTCAGGCATTTATCAAAATTAAAACAATTAAAGCACAAAATTTTAAAATAAAATCAACCTTACATATTTAGTTCAGTTAACTTGAAGCAAACTAATATTGATAAACACATAATATTCGATCATCGTAACTTTCAAAGCTGCAGGCACAGCTGACAGATGATAACGTGACACAATGTTGAATATTACTAAATAAAAGCACAGCTTTGAATCTTGCGATCTTTTGAGATAGATGAAGAAAATAGTTTTTCCACCAAATAGAGAAAGGCACATGTTCGAAAAGAGTTTTAATCCTTGTGTGTTTGGGTCTGGTACCACTGGACTGTGCAATCGATCGATCGATGGAAAAGGTGAAATGGACGGAAAAGAAAATCAACGAGGAAGTTTTTGGAATACCAGGTGAGAACAGGAGGCTATTGGGAGAAATCCAAAGAAGGCAGGAATGGTTGATGCAAGTCGTATTAAGCCGCGATGGATTGTTGAATAATGTGATAGAGGGTAGAATGATGGGTAAGCGAGTTAGAGGAGTGAAAGATTACATATTTTGCATGGAATAAAGGAACTGTGAAGAAGGCATTCGGAAATGGAGAAAGGGCTATTGTAGAAGTGTGTCCGTCATAAACATACCATCACCGGCGGATTACCATTAATGCGTTTCACACCCCTTGTCCCCCGACATTCATGTGGTACACACAGTGGTATCCTGATTTCATTCAAAAAGACGTTCTACTAATGATCTCATTACAGCAATGCTCACATATAAGATTCACGGTGCCTTCCCTTTGTGGAATTTTTCTAATTTGGAAGCTAATAAATAGTGTTTGTAAATTCCACTAATGGTTTATTTTCGGCCTTGCTGCATAGCACTTATCATATTTACGTGGATTTTACCTGAAGATGACACAAAAAGTTGAAACCATGGTCGTATAATAATTTTTAGTGGATTTTACATAAATTATTTCTTAACCTTGCAATGGTAAAAAGTTTTTCTCGTTCTAAACCGGAACTGATTTACGTTTTAATGTAACCTACACTTCTCTCATGCTATCGCTACACTATTTTTTTGGATGAGGACTAAAATTGATCTTTTAAAATGTTCTGGCCCATTTTCTTTCTCTTAAATACTATGCATAGGCCAACACAACCTCTTTCTGCCATTTTCCGTAAACTCTTTAGCAATTCTACGAAGGTATTTTATGTTTCTCTCCTGTTTGATACTATTTCCCGCTTATAACTTCGCCATTCGTGTTCCTGGACTCTCAAGTTTTCCTCTTTTACGTCTCGTTCCCTTTCTACGTAAATCTACGCTGGCTGGTTTAATCACTTTACCAGAAGGAGCCACTAATAAAAAGTTTCTAAAAATAATTTCTAAAATCTCTTAATGAAAAATATGAAAACGGCAAAATACAGGGAAAATAAGTTTTCTCTCGTGGGCTTGCCAATCTCTTCATATTTTTTATTTTAATCTTTATTTCACAGCCATAAGTACCTATATTTTAGGCGACGGATATTTGAAGATTTACTACTACGCAAAATGATGTCCTTTACAGAAAATGTGAAATCTAAATGTATGCGTACATTGATTAATATTATTACAGCTTAAGAAGGACCTTATCTTGGAATTGAGTCTCATATAGGTAATTAACAGAACAAGGCTCTGTAATGGCATTCATAAATATACATCTGGAGTACCCATGAATGGCATTGAGAATGAAGCACTTAACTTACTTACGGTAATTCTGACCTTTACTCATTTTGAAAAAAGATTTCTTAAAATTATGGCTCAATTTTTGTTAGTTTTGAAAGTAGAAAGGATTCATTCTCTCAGATCTACATTAATCTTTTGATCACTGCCCGTTTCCCTCCCTCAAATTGCGGTTGCTTCGCACAATTACTCTTTTCTATTTGACTTTTGGCAGCCATACACTTCCGTGGAAGTTTTACTGAACCATTTGCGGTGAGCGTTCACTCACTCTCCGATGGTCGCCACCGGCATGCCAGGCCACCACTGGAGACCTCCATTTCCCACCTCGCCGCCTTCTTTCCAACCCTAGCGAACGCCAACCCTAGCCCCACCCCCCCCCCATCCCCATCCCCATCCTCCATGGACCTCTATCTCAGCGCCTTAGACTTCGGTTACGTGGTATTACAGCCAAGCCGAGGGTCGATGCTTAAATAGTTACGTGGTTTCTGAGTTTGTGCAAAATCCACTGCATTCCCATGTCTCCAGTGAGAAGAAGTAAATCCGCAAAGGAGCCAAATATTCAGCCTCCGCCTTTTTTCCTCTTCATTTTTTTTTGTTGGATCTCCTCATTAATACTCGTTGCACAATTTATACATTTTTGAACCAATGTTCCCACGAACGGAGGCGGAAATCCAAGACATTTGGACGAGGAATTGCTGTTTTTTTTTTTAATTCCATCTCCATTTTACATCGATCTCGATGGCTTTCCATTCCCGATTTCCATCCGCATCCAAATTAAGCCGGGGCATGCTCGCCGTCTCTCCTTTCACACTCCGTCCGACTTTTCCGTCTTTAAGTCGCCGCGGCTTGCTGAACGATTGGCCGCTTTGAGTGCGCTGTTTGAGTCCTCCCGGAAGACCTCCCCCCCAATCTATCCGGAGCCGCCGTTCTC
>LYUA01001683.1:180405-193378 GCA_002093875.1 Calopteryx splendens
GGGTGTGTCCATCAGAGACCTACCTTAACCGGTAGATTACCAATAATAATCATTTTGATAATATAAATTAATACCGTAATGTTCCATATTTCGGAAACTTGAATTTTTCATCATCGAGTTTTTTCTTTTGTAGATGCGTAAGAACTATACTAAATTAAAATAATAACTGACAAAAGTGAGATAAGGCAACGATGACGCACGACCAAAGCCCCCACACATTTTTAGGTCCTTAAAACAACGTCAAGGAGGCAGTTTAAATGAGTACATTAAGGCAGAGGGCGAGAGATATCTAAACAAAACTGAAATATATCCTTGATTTATTGACAGTGGTGAGAGACATTTAAAAAGAAAAGATTGATTCCGGGGAGACCTTGGAGAAAGTAAACCAATGTCACAAAGCCGGCTGAAGTGTACTGAACTCGCCTATTTTCTCCGGGAATAAATCCAACAATTCGCTTGGCAGCAAACATAAAAGTCATCTCCTTTGCAGACCACAACGAAGCTGGAGAAACAATACTCTCCGACGCATTTCTAGCTAAGTTCGAATATTAACGATTACGAGATCAAGGTTTGTTTTCAGATCTACAGATTGTTTCTTTGAACCAACGCATCGATACCCAATACTACCGCCAAGAACGCGTTGTTTTTGGTTTCTATTGCAACTGTGCTATTGTCATATCACACGTGGGGTCTACATAAAGACCCACTAACTACATAAAAATACAAATAACAACAAAAGAATCGCCATTTTCCTAGTAACGCTAATTTAAAGGAGATATGCACTGATATTATTTTCGTCGGAAAATGGCGAAAGAGCACATGAAATGAAATCAAAGGAATAGAAGGGAATGATGAAGAAATCAGCATAAGTACTCCGTTTCGCTAATATTGACGTTGGAGCAGATAATTGCATTAGTCCTTGAACGCCAAATACAGTACTTCTAGGATATAGCATGCAAATAAATCACAGAAAATAGGACCTTTCGACTAATTCGGGCGCAGCATAGAACAGGATGGAGGAAGTTGGACGGGCATCAAGTGCAAATTAGCTCAAACTGAGAAGGGGTGCATGATCGAGGTAACTTCAGAGCCAAAAGAAGAAACTTACATACCCAACAACCAGTACAACGAAGCAGACGGCAAAAAAATCATGATGAGAGTGGCACTCAATTCCAATGGAAAAGCCGTATAGAGAGGAACTAAGAGAAGCGAAGTCTTCGAATCCGAGTGGTGTATGCAGAAGCTGAGGATTAAATGGACAGATAAACCGAGAAAGTATAAAGTGGATATAAAATGAGAAGGCGAAATGGAGCACTACACGGAAGAAAAAATGAATTGGGTACACCGTTAGGCACAATGTACTTTTTACGAGCATGGCAGCAGTAAACGTCTCACAAGAAAGACCAAAGGATTTGTTGGAAGGTTAAGAAATAAACTGTGTGAATTCCACTAATCAAGTTTATTTCTTAACCTTCCATCATGGACAAATTCCACAAAGTGAAGCCAGTCGTGAATCTTACCCAGGATTTAAAACCAGAGTCAAATAGAAGAAGGATCAAAGACGGAACAGCACTCGGGCCAAAAGAGAATTAGCAGTGGGGAAAAGAGGGACCAATATTCGAACTGGATGGACAGGATCGGCAAGAGAACGAGCATCCCGGACGAGGGTTGAGCGGAGAGACTGTTGCAATGTCCAAAATCTCGAACCAAGCGGTTGGGTGAGAGCAGAGTGCATCCTCACCGCCTACCGCCACGCCCAATCCCTTGGGGAGGGAGGACCGCTGACGGCGAGCAGCTCCCGCCACGCCCCGCCTCTCCTGTCGGCGAACCACAGCATCCAACACCACCAGCCAGCACACCAAGTCAAACACAAGAGGGAGAACCACTTACTCGCTTCGCAGTGGACAGACAACTGCGACCAAACCGCCAGTCTCTCTCTCCCTTTCTCGGCGAAGAGAGTGATGGGCTGGCCTCACACGCAACCAGGTCGGCACTGGCATTCATTATGCCAGGGTCGGTACGACTGAGGGATGATGGGTCGGGTGCCTCGCGGACGTAAATTAAAAATAAAAGTGCTCTCTCTCTCGGGGACTGGCAGTGTCAATTGATGCCACGGGTAATAATGCCAAGCGCGCTTGGCCTTGATGCCTACCGCGAGGAGACGGATCTTTCCCTTGGAAAGCGCATGACCGCCTTCGTTCCACTTTTCGGAAACTATTCCGAAAGTGCCATTAGAGGTAAAATTTGGGGATACAATGGGGGGCGATAAGCGGGCATTAAAGGTGGGCAATGCCAGAGACCATTAGATTGAGTGAATTCTACGCGCGACGAATTCCTACATGAATTTGCCATGTCAGTTCATCGCCCATTACCGGTGTCCGGCAGTTACTTTGAAAAAATATAATCTTGATTGAAGCCACGTGATTAATTACTTTAAAATAAAAACGGGCATTGAGAGAAACCCCGCCTCCTAAACCCTTTCCTACTATAAGCAGTGGCTTTAAATTAATTTACGGAGCTCAATTTTCAATTAAATCTTAAGGTTTTATCGTAATGACTCTAATAAGATTAGAATTTAGCACTCGTTAGATTATTTAGATGATACGATTGTAAAAACTTAAAGGTTCTCGGAATTTCTCGTTTCAGATGGTCGTCGGAGATATTAAATTCGATTTGGAAAGTTAAAAATGAAACTTTCACACTATGGAGGAACCTTTTTTTTATTATATCCAGTATAAACAATAAAATCAATCTAATAATACGTATATAGAAAATTATCAATCATCGTTTGCAAAACCCTTTGATAAATCCACTTAACCGTAGAAGAATTTTACCAGGATATTGCCTTACGAATTCCAAAGAAATTAAACCTACATTTAAATATTAGGCACGCCAAAATTTATTTTAGAAACGGCATTCAACGTATTCATTGCTGCATTAGTGGATTTTTAATCGGTTTTCAGGAGAGAAATGTTATCACGGCTTTGGAACAATTGTTCTAGGAAAACCTAAGGTATGTTCTTCTACCCCCACGAAATGTGTAAGTTTTTACCGGTAATCTTGCGGCAGAGCGAACATTCCTCGATCTCCGTCCATGGAAAATTGTCGAGAACGAATTTCGGCGCCTGGGCTCTGCGATAATGAAGGTTAAATAGAGGAATGAGTGATGGTTGAGGAGGGGCGAGAAGAAAGACCCGACGGGGAGCGATAAATCACGCGAAAATTCCCCAAGGAGGCTCATAAACGAACGCTCTCGAACACCTGAGTTCCAGATTAAAAAGTGGAAACAAGTCATCTAAAGGTCTCCCAAATTCACAAACAAATTCGCAAACCCATAGCTTGTATAAATTACTTTCAAAGAGGCGTACTTTGTTTGGCACTAAAATTATCATCATCTCATGCTAAAAAGTGATTAGCATCACTTCACATCCCACCAAGTTCATCGATTCATAAATTTTAATAATATTAAAAGCCGTAGGGCCAACTTGGCGCAGCACTCAATACTGAGATCAATTTGTAACCATGAGCTTTACGAAAGACATCGCCAGGATCTGAATACTTGCGGAAGAAAAATCGAGATAACGGGGTCGGATTCCCACGCGGCGAGAGAAATGACGCGTCGGCCTTCGCGCAAATGGTTGAGAGTCGTCTTATGTTCGGCAGAGAGGAGCCCAAGCCCCGCGGAAATTCTTCCTCGCTAAGAAGAGGGACCACTCAGCGGAAGGATCTTGGATGGATTGGAAGGGACCAGATGCAAGTGGGCGAGAGACGGTGCCAGGGCTCCCGACCCCCAGGGTACCCTCTGGTCTGTCCACGTCACCGTTCAATCTCTCGAAAAAATTGAACTTCAACGAAGACGACAGATTTCGCCTGAATTATTACCCCAGCCACGCCAAGTTGTCCTAACATGCATGCGCAGAGGATAATTTTTCGTTTCCGTTCTATTTAAATGTTGAAAAAAAACTGTCTGTTGAAAAAGCACCGATTACTGTGAACATAAAAATGGAGGCCAGGTCTTAAAATGCATACAAAGTCGATCCCGCTGCGTTCATTAAATCCATTTATCATACTTAAAATAATATTCACTGGAAATACAAAACAGTAAAAATAAGCCTTTGGTAGGCAAATTAAGTTTCCTTCCAGTGGAATATAAACCATCGAATAAATAACATCTAGCGCCATAAACCTCGAAATACCAAAAGATAATAAAATCTGGCCACTTAGTGCTTCGAGTGCGGAAGAATGGCTATGGCTCTTTCTTCTCCCGACCGGCTTTCAATTCTAGGAAAGGTCAAGCGAAAGATATACCACAGACAACGGGGGAATGTAGAGATTGAACACATTCCAATTTCTATGATAATCAAGATATTGTTATGGTGGCCTTACCAAATGAAGGACAGCGTCATTTACGGTGTATTAAAAGGCTTTTCCGATAGGAATTCAATATAATAGCGTTAAGAGTGAAAATCAACAGCGCCCTTTCCCTTCACGTTTAAAATAAAAAATAAAATTCCACAACTTAAATATAATCCTGGGAGTCAGCCCTCAATTACTTCCCACAGTTAATCTTCATCAATTCCATCCAATAGCCCACGACGAGTTAGTTGCGGAGATGATATTGGGAGAAACGCGAAAAAGCCTGAGAAAATTGTCAGGGGAATTACTGACAGTGAGATGCAATGGAATGATTGATAAGGCCATTAGAGAAGAGAGAATGTGAAAATGCGGAAGATTAGCACGGGCATTTAGGACGACAATAAAAGGAATTCGGAAGTATGAGCAGATGAAGAAGGAAACGCGTGGACCAAAAGGCATTATGTCATGCACAGGCGTTTTATGAGTCCACAATAATATATCGTCGAGGACCATTCAGCTACGAGATGACAATCAGGTATGAAATAAGCAACCATGCCGTGCAATTTTCGTTGACAGAAAACCCCCACAGTTAAAAATAAAATCTCATAACATTATGCTGAACCACCAGATGAACCTCAAAAGTACAGTACCACCCCTAAGGGTGAGATGGGTATGTATACCTTAGCTTACCATAACGTCAATGCCCCTCAAACAAAGTTTTTGTGGAGGACTACTACGGAGATTAGACAACTTAGGATTAATAGGGACCAACAGGCCTTTCACCCTCGCGATCCAGTGTCACTGGGGCATACAAAAATAATGACTACACAACGAGGTGCAGAGACACATTGACCAGATTGGCGCACTCACCCAGAAAGACCGCCGGGACGACTTCGGCGCGAGACATGACACGGGGATGAGGGCGCTTCGTAGCTCCGTGCACAAATCCCACGAGAAAAGCGAATCCAAACACAGAACGGGCCAAGACCTCATGCCACTCCCACGGGCGTCCAGAAGCTATGTCGGCGATAGAGCCGAGCGGGAATGTCTCCCTTTTACACCCCCGCCCTCACGAGACCCCACTTCCCACCCCCTTAAAAAGAAGAAAAGCGACGCACGCAGGAGTTAACCTCGTGGATAAAAGCGTCAGAAGGGGGGTGCCAGGGAGAAGGATCATCGATTTTCATTTCGGATTACGGGTCGCAAAGGACACACGCTTGCGAGAGGGCCACCCCGCTTATCGCGAGCGATCGACCTAATCCCAGGCAGGAAAACGGCGGGAAGGGTGTTCGGCCTCCAAAAACCCCTTCAAGGCCCGACAGCGGCGTTTGTTGTTTTCGCGCGACGGGGTCGCTTTCCAGATCGATGGCTCTCCCAAATCCGCGGTGCGGGCAATGAGCGTGGGGGCGGGATGGTGGGGGGGGAGTGTCTCTGGTCTGCCCGCTTTTCGGGGTCGAATGGCTCGTGACCACCTCACCCGTCACACAAGCGGAAGGCGTGTTTCTCTGCTTTCTCCTTATCTATAGCAATCAGGGATCCTCGAATCGACCGAGGGATTTTCACGGATTGAAAAGGTCGAGCAATAATATTTCGTGGTCTCGTGTAAAGAAGTCTTTCTTCAAGAATAAAAATATAGGAGGAACTTTTGATAATCCAAGTTAAACATGGGCTTGGGATCATTGAGAAAACGATCCATGTCCTGAAAAATTAGTCTTACTTTACTTCAAAGCATTTAAGTCATAGATCCGATACTGCTTAAAACCCGTTGAGGGAAACGGAATGCAGTCGAAATAGGTAATGCTCTTCTTCAACTCAGTGACGTCATCTTGGCTATAAATTGGTCGGGTAAAACACGGTTAAATACATTCAAATACTTATTTATTTTTAGACACCACACCACTACCTTTTGACTGGTTATATCGAATAAAACCACTCAGGGTAGAGTGTAATTAAATTTGCCACCATGTTTGAAGCACTCTAGGTTTTGTCAATTACGTCACTAGGGTTCGAATACATGGCTTGCGAAAATTGGCGGAGAAACGAAAGCAAGACGCCATGACATACTTTTTAATGGATGATGAGCAGTACCACTACGTCTCCTTATAGCCCAAGGGAATATTTTTAACAGTGAAAATGAGGTTCTTAAGGCGCTAAAGTGATCGTTCTATTCAACCCATTAACGTCAGAGGAAAACCCAGTGCAGGACTGTAACAATCGTGTCCGAGACTATATTCGAACCTTAAAGAGAGTTACCCAGAGAGGGAATTGCCAGCGGAACTGAACGGGTCTACTAGGACACTTCAGATCCAGGGAAGGCTTGATCCGGCGGAATCTGAACATTTCCTGAAATTATGGGAAAGGGCAACATTATTTTACGGCATTCGTCCGGTAGAGAAGCACGAAAAGAGAGAGAGGAGGACCCTGACAACAGCGTTCCAGGGGTGAGGTAAATTACATAACTGAATGATGACTATGGGTGACAGAAAATGTCCTCTGAAAATAGCAAGAATTTATATTTTAATGTCAAGACAGCCTGCTAACACAAAGGCGGAGGTGATCGAGTTCCACCGTGGATGTTGGTTTTTCGGTAACTCTGGCGGTTCACCCTTAGGGTCACCAGATGACAAGAAAGGAGCGGCTTATCAGTATTCCAGGGACAGGACAGATACTTCCGGGGAGCAAAAATCGATAATTTTTAAAAATCAGCCATAATTACCTATCTCAAAGTCGTCGTATTTAAGCTATTCGTATTTTTACACCAATATGCTCAGACAGCCTAAGGGAAATCTGACAAGGCTCAATGAAGAATAGTCCCCAATTTTGCCAATTTTAGAGTAGGTAACTCAAGCTGGCACTACACATTTTAGAATATTGGATTACCCTGGTGTGCTCTTTCCTTTTAATTATAAATGTACACGACTTTCTCAACTGTGAAATTGTCACGGTACATCTTCATCTTACGCATTATTCTTCCAACGCCCTTGCCCCATGACAGCACCACCGCTTATAAATATCTAAATTTCAGCATGCTGGGAAGATAAAACAGTTAGATTTAATTATAAATCAAATTATGTATGGCATAAACATGTATACACGCGCTGCGCGACCCCGCATAATAGCGGTCCATAACTAGAAATACGTGGTGACCTATCGCCAATACTCTAAAAGTCTCCAGTTGATGTATGGCACCGCCATAACATAATTTGAAGAGCCAAGCAAGACAGTTGTATATAGATAGAGTCACTAGAGAGCTTTGATGAGATTGTGGTAGGTCCAGGAGAAAATAATGCTTCTCCGTTTCTTACTGGCTGCTTTGACTTCTTAATTGACTCCACGGTCTGAAACCCAGGAAAGTGTGCTCATTTTTGATAGGAAAAAACTTTTCAAAAGTAACGAAAACTGACACCTATCAAATGACGAACGAATTGATTCGGCGTATGCGAGATAAATCAAGTCGCTGAAAGGCGAGAGAAACCGATCAATGTAAATTATTGCGACATTCCGGTTTCTCACCACGATCGTCGGTTGATGTGACGCCAACCTATGCTAGACATTTTTATTCCGAAGTAGTGATCACACAAACAAGCGTGGTCCTGCTGTGCCCTATAATGGGTCAATGTCGAGAGGAGTGAGTCACCTCGGGCAGCGATATTTCCAGATCGAGCCGACACGATATTTCAGAAATATCACGGTAAGAAACATATTCCATCCTGTGCCCTCCCGTGCCTCAGAGATGCGTCGCGAGAAGCTGTAGTGGAGGGAGGGAGAGAGAGACGTGAGGAGATAAAGAGGTGGGCAGGGAGGGGATCGCTCCGCCTTCTCCTTACGAATGTACCCGCGTCTCCGCGACGGAGGGGCGCGAGGACCGAAGTGTGAGGAGAGAGGTTGACTCTCCCCGGAACCCTTATAAGGCGGCGGGGCAGAGCGGGCAGGAGTGAGTGTGGTACGGGGGCGGACGACAACCCTCTTCCCCCCCCCCGGTACCAAGGGGATAGGGAGGCGAAGGTGATCTTGACTCTCTTTCTCGAGGAGCACATATGAGGGAGGGGGGCGGGAGGGGAAGGCTCGAGAGTTGAGGACGACGGGAAGGGCTCTCGTATGGCATTGACGAGGTCGTTTCCGCAGGCAAGTTTCTCCTCTCCCGCCCTCCCCCCTCTTCCCCCAGACCCCTTGAGATGGGTCGCACCTTGCTCCGGCCTGCTATAGTCCCTCTCCCGGCTGCTGCCTCCGCTGCCCTAATAGTTGCGCACAAAAAGGGAGCTCAAACCCATTTTAAAAACTACAGTCACGAATGGAGACGTGAAAAATTATTACATCGGTACACAGGAATTGCCTCGTAACAGATCGCCTCTTGGAATCGAATGCCCAGTCGATTTATCATCGAATGCGGGTGGATTCTGCACGTTTAAAATCATCGTCAGCATTGTTGCTGCAGTAAGAACGCTTAAATCAGAACAATCTTCTAACATTAAATAAAACAATCAACGAAGAGCGTAAATTATTTATTAATATGGAAATCAAATACGCAAACAAATTATGAATAAAATGTACGCTGAACACGCTCATTACTGGTCCGACCGGAAAGATTTATCGAAATCCCCTCATGCGCTAAGATCTTCTCGATTAGGGAAAGCCCCCACTCCGCCTTCTCCTTACGAATGTACCCGCGTCTCCGCGTTCCCCGCGACGGAGGGGGGCGAGGACCGAAGTGTGAGGAGAGAGGTTGAGGCTTTTCGGACCGGAGTATCTCCCGCACATCGGACGACCCATGGTTCGAATGAAAAACCAGAAGAAGAGGGTAAAGTGAGAGCAGGAATTCGATTGTAAGAATTGAAGTTGTAAGGTAAAGTGGTAATTTACTTGGCAGCGACAAAAAGACAGGCGTCCATGTAATCGGAAGGAGATGGGTGGGGAATGGAAAGGAGAAAAATGAAAATTTTAATTGAATCTTGAAGGTAATTTTGAACCGGGATGTAATTATAAGGAGTACAAACGGAGAAGAGGGAACTATTTCCCAAAGGAAAAAATAATTCAGGGAATAGATCAGGGGAGGGGAATATCCAATGAAAGGCATAATTACGGGAAAGCTGTTGGAGGCTTGTTTTGGAGGGAAGTTTTTTCGCGGACAATAACAAAAGAAGAAGGTAATACGTACAGGAAAGAAAAGGAACGTGGGCGTCCTCGGAATACAAAATATCAGCGAATGAATTCAGTTTTCACTCATTTGAAATCCCCAATGTTATGAGAACACATTTGAAGAATATTCCAGAGAGACAATTAACGAACGTGTGTACACAAAAATCGATTCCATACAGAGAAGAACGGCAACACCTCACTGAGACGCACAAACATGATTCTTGTCCCTCTGACATGGGCACCATTCATACCGTAGTTATGATTTACCTAAGAGGTGAAGGCAATAATTTCTACAAGTTTAAGGCAGACTCCAAACATTACTCATCAGAAGAGAATTTTTGGAATGAAGGTTTCTAATTACCGTATATACTTGTGTAAAGTTCGACACCAATTTTTTCCCAAAAACTTTGCTTGAAAAAGTTGAACTACACACAACCATAAACGATGTCTAGAGTAACAAATTGTATCGAAGGGAGGTTAATAATTAGTCAAAATGAAAGAATTTTCAGTTTTGCATTACCGAAAAGCTTAGAGAATGGAAAAGGGAACTTAAATATTCCGTGTTTCATTTTGAAAAAAGGGGGTTGGCAGAACCACCATGAAATGCTTTTGAGGTATCAGTTCAAGAACAAATGTCTGTCGTTAAAAAGACTCCCAGAAGACGTCCTGTCCCAGACGAGAAACTTAACATTCGTATCATCGAGGGATGAGAAAATTAAAGCTCCCAGTGAATTTCTCATTCGACGACCTTGAAGTTTATGCTTTTTAGCAGAGCTATAGCGCTCGCTGCCTCCAATGTTTTCTACAGGTCGAATATTAAATAAAAAACACATATGCATATTAACTATTAAACAGCTACTAGAACCTCTGCTAAAATTTCCTAAGCCACCACTTCAGAACCTAACCATGTCAGTCTTAATTTGTGTCAACAGCACTCTCCCTGACTACGAAAGAAGGAAAATTAAGCCATTAGCTTGACAGCCAAGGTAGTTCCAAGAATGTACAAGGTGTTTTCAAGTCCAGATCCACTTAGCGCAAAATCTCAACAATGAGGATTCTACATGCTTCTCTTCTGAGAAGATATTGACATTGATTAAACTCCATTAACTAGTGAACGGGGGTTAAGTCATCTGAAGAGGATGGTACCTGGCAATCGCGTTACAGGCAAGAGAGAGACTATCATGGCTATCGATCATCTGGGTGACCTTGTAGATGGCAGTGCGTGCATATCACGCTAAGGATAAAAATCCATTTGCATATTGATTCCTGTTTGATAAAAAACAGAAAATCTGTACCCAATAAAAAAGGAATGACCTTACAAAGCCTTACACTTCCTAAATTATGTCGAAAATTTTCTTCAAAGAACCACCCTGGGTGCAACACCATAAAATTAAAACGTTTCACTTATTTCAGCAGTAAATGTCGCCTACCAAGAGCCATACGTAACACTGCAGCAAGCAAGGCTTCAAATTCTGTCAAGTTCTTAATTCCGCTGAAAAGTGAAACTTGAACCCGCGAATCGCGGGCCAGTAAACAAGCGTTCTAACCATGACTATTCTATCACACCACCAAAATTTCAACTTCAAGGTCAATAGACTACCACAATACATGAAATCCCCAACGCATTCATGACCGATTACTGTAGTTTCAACGACAAAAATGCCAACTTTAATCATAATTAATTATCTTTTCTAATATAAGTTGATTTATTCTACCATATGACTCATAGAATCAACGTAGAAACTTGTAGAAATTAATAACTCTATAAATATAAACATCATAAAATTATTTATGATTAATTTAAATATCAGATTTATTAAAAAGGATTGGTTCCGGTTGGCTATTAAGTTTCTTTTACACAAGAGCCTCATTCTGAATTGTTGCTGAAGTTCGACGGCCAATATAATAATAACGGCTCCTTATACTCGACAAACATTCTTTCTCACAGACGTAACTAGGTGCTTTCGCGTGTCCACATTAAATGTAATCTGACCATTCGTCCATTATTTAGACACATTCCCATTGCCATAGCAACTCCAGAAATTCCAGAATTCCCACACACTGAAAAATAAATATCAAAAACAGTCACTCATCTCATTCGAAAAAATCAGTCGGAAAATTAAACCAGCCAACACTGCTGTTTCATGGATATTGGGTACTGTTCAGAATTTTCTAATTTTCAGACACCAAGGAAATACAATCAGTGAAACATCTGGTACACCCTTCCCTAAAGTCTGAGTCACTCTTCCCTGACTTTCATCTAGCAGAAAACCCATCACAGCACCGGAATGCTCTTTTCGGTTGTACTGTTTTTTTCTACTGTTTTGAGTACAAAAACAAAAATTGTACAAAACACGACTTGGGAAATAAAACACGTGAACACCAACCATGATACAAAGTATATTGTGCTCATGCTAGTGTCACCAAACTGCTAATACGTACATAATAATCGCACGGTTGACCCTTCGTCAAAATCGTTAATGGAATCACAATGGGCACAAGAATGACGAACATTATCATTGAGAAATTCCATTCCATATTTATTTAAACAGGTTGGATTATTTTGTATGTTCTACTCTTTGGTGGGAAATGACGTTATGCCAATAGTATCGGAATGCCATTCAGGCCGAAATAAGAACAGGTGGAATGATATTTTCCTTGTGTCCAGATCACCTCTCACCAATAAATGGAACAAAGCGCAAAATCACGGCTTACTAACTCAGGCACGTAAACACACGGCCTTTTCAGTTATCTGGAGAGTACGTTTACTTTCTAGGGTTAACATTTGAAGACTGCCCTATCATTGACAAAAAAATTACAAAGATGCGATGGTGTTCCTCGTATTTATCAGAATTAATGAGAAACCCGCAAAATAGTCACCTAAAGAGTGTGACGCAAAATACTGCGTGCTCGACGCCTTTTCCAGAAAAGACAGCCGTAATGGAATAGCAATAAACCGACATTAACTTCCTTACGACTTCCAGTTAGGATGAACGAATCGAAACTTGCGAATTTTATTAAATCAATGATCAGCGAAACACCACGGCACGTCACTCGAAAGGAGGACTCCAGAGAAAGAGCGCTGATTCGTTCAAGGGACTCGTTAACTCTCTAAGGCACCTATGCATTATAACATGACGTCATGGTACATTTCAACAGCATAAAAAATGGGTCCTCGGAACATATTGCAATCCGCCAAAACGGAATTTTTTTATCTTGCAATAAAAAATTCATAAAAAATTATCCACTTGGCGTATTTACGGGTATGAATGCGTTCACAAACAATATAGACGACTGTGTAGACATTGTGTGTTAAAATGAGCCCTCCCCCCAATTAAAAGGGATATTCCATTTTATATTTCTTCATGATAGATTGACTTAAAATGCCAGAAAAGAGTTCTTAAATTCATATTCCGATCAATAGGGCTCTGAACACCTATTTAAGTAAAGACATTTTAGAATATTAGACGTTAATACATTA
>LYUA01001684.1:7443-19230 GCA_002093875.1 Calopteryx splendens
AAAGAAGACGTGTGAGCTATTGGCTGTGAATGCAAAATGGGTAAATTCCTGTAGTCAATAGAAAGAGGTATAAGAAGAAGATAAGGCTCCTATAATGTTATTTCTGTCAGCTGGTGACCATCAACAGAGAGACCTTGACAGCAAGAAGACATCAGTACCATAGCAGTGTCGTTGTGCTATGGTATTGACATCTTCTCCTAAATAACGTTATAGGAGCTTTCTAACTTCTTTTTATTGGCTATAGGAATTTAACCATTTTGAACCCTGATATTTCCCTTGTGACTGGTTTTTCTCTGCCTTTATTTTTCATAATGGTAAAGCTTACAATAAGAATTATTAAATTTAATTGTAAGTCAATGAATAGGATGCAATGAAAGTTTCCTTAGAAATGCATCTGAAAGACACTCTTATCTATTTAAAAACTTTAATTTCACACGTCAAGGTACCTTACACTATTTTGCTATCACAGTATTCTCAATTATTTGATATATATATATATATATGTGCATCCGTAAGTACATCAAAGCATAAGAGCTAAAGCTTAGTCAAAAAGAAGATTGATGCAGCTCATTAAATTTTAAAAAGGCACCTACATGCCTACTTGAAATGATACCTTATACTGCCTTATTCTGGTAAACTTGCTTAGCTACTCCAAGTTCAACTTTGCTGAGATAGTTCTGCTGAATGATGAAGGTTTCATAATAATAAGACTGTTGATCTGTTTCACCTTCAATGAGAATTAAAAATGGCTTTTAAATTGAAAAATTTGTGCATTGTCTTATATGACATTAGTTATTTAGTCTAGCTAAAAAGTTAGTATAAATGCATAATTGCCTTGACAAATGAAGAGGAAATTGCTGCTGAACTTGCAATTTCTTGTAATGTGAGTCTATAATTAATGAAATAATTCCTTCGGCATGCAGTAGCACCCACCCATATGGTACATATGTAATTTCAAAGGGGAAGTAGAGATAATAGTCTTGGGAGATGTGATTTTTTATAATTTTAACCATGACTTGACTTATTGTGTTTCATGAATTTGGCCTGATTTTCTAATTAAATAATATCAAATAGATTTTGAAAATCAACCAAAAATGGAGATTTATGCAAAGAAAACTTCCGAAAATTCTGAAACTAACATAATTAGGTACTGCATCATACTGATATGCACACACATATGAGAAATTAATTATGAAAACATAATTTGCCTCTGCATTTCCTTTGTTGTCATTTACTACCTGCAGTAAAGTACATATGTGAAGGAATTCACAAGAATGAGGAATTTAGAAAAAGAACAAAAGGGTTTTGGGGAAACAAAGATTCTGTTTTATTCTATTGCTTACGTTGCCCTCATTAGTCCCAAAGCTGAAATAACTATTATGAGTTTTCTACGCATAATGGAAATTCACTTTTAGGTGATTGTTAATTTTACCCAAAACATGTAATAATTAAATTATAAAACTGATGTTATGATAGCCTAGTGGTTAGAGCATTTGGCTGCTGACCCAAGGGTCAAGCTTAAAATCTAGGTGATGCCTGCCAATAATTTCAGCTTAGTTTAAGCCAAGTGGTTTATCAGGTACCAGAACTTTATATGAGAAATCACAATCAGCAGGGGAAAGGGAATTACTTCAAATGCACGAGTTTCACAATCTGTAATGGTATGTGGTGAGCTCTACCCTCACCTATCAAGCCATACTTCAGATTGGCCGTAGTGAAAATTAAAAATTTATAAGGAATTTTTATTAATGAATTAAGTTAAAAGTTAGTCAAGGTTTTCTTGCACAACTTTTAACTCTCTATCTGTTGATGGCCAATTCTGACATATACTATCTAAACTATTACAAGCATCGTATCACAAGGATTTATGGTGTGAAAGTGCTAAAATTAAGTAAAGGTAAAAGGAACACCTGTAGTAGTGTGAATTCTGAGATCAGAAACAAGTGACAGTGTATGTGTTGGAATGTGCAGGATGAAGCTGTTTCAGGAAGGATATTCAAGGGGATTGCATTTCCACTGTGTGGTGAAGGTGTTCTGAATTAAAAAATAACATGCATTCACAAAATCCTTACAATTACAACAAGGAAGATGATTTTAAAATTATACCCTGTTATTGCATCCACTAAGCTTTTACCTTGATTTAAAAAATAAGAATAGCACTGGAATATTCTTAAGCTTTAAGCAAAAATTATTCCAACTACAGCAGTTCTGTGGGTGCAACTGAACTGATTCCCTCACAAACATCACAATAAAGCTCACTGTATGTCAATGTGGTTGCTATGTTGTCTTTTAGTTGACATGAAACTTTTAAAAGGCTCATGGCTCCAGCCTTGCAGTGAACTCCAGAATTATTATCATCATCAACATACCCCAGATGATATACATGCACATTCCACTGCTCATACAAATTCCAAGGTGTAGTTCAAACTCATATTTTGATTTTTAAGCAGATTCCTCCATTCATCACAAAATATGAACCATTGATTTCCTTGCTAACAATCATGCTCCAGTTATTATAAGGCATAATTTTATGTACCATGAATAAGGAATCTCATCACTCTGTATATTGATGGTGTACAAATGTGTTGCAATGACAGAGAGCATTGAAATGTGCTGCATTAATGGCTCATTGCAGCATTGTGTTAATAAAGAAATTGGTTTACAAAACCTTTTGCAAACAAGCCAGTTATTTGATGGCTTTGCTAAGGATTTAAATTTGTGGGTGCTGTTAGCTGTTGAAGTTCCACATCATCTTGAGGAGACCCTAAAAATAGAAAATTTTATCACATTAAAGCATTTAAAACACTAATGTAATTGAAATTTCCCAGCATACCAAAAGGCATTTGGTTCCCCAGATTATGTTTTTTAAGATATTAGAAATGGTAAAAAAATAAGTTGGTGATGAGATGCACATGCATGATGGGCCTTGGGTATAAACTGAATGAGAAAAGCAGATTATGATGGCAGACAACAGGTGTACACACATCTGGAAATTTTGTCTGCTAATGAGAGCAAAAACACTTCATAAAAACATATTGTGTGTGTACTTGTGACTGATGCTAACAGTGTGCTGTTAAACCATGGGATGGATTCAGTAGGGTAACTACAACTGAATCAAATTGTCATGATAATCAGAAGAAAATCAGCTCATTTCTGAACCTATTAATACCTCAGAAAAGCCATGAAACCCCCTCCCTCTTAGCCATACCTATTATTGAACTTTATACACTTTCCCCTCAGGAAGTATGAACGAATGGTGAAAAATTAATTACAAACAAAATCCAGAAAGCAAGACTTATGTGGGAATGACCCATATATACCAAGTAAAAATTTGGAAGGGCAGGGAAAAAATAATGTTTTTTTTTTAATTTTGCATGTAACAGGTAATAATGCCCATTGGATTAGAGAAACGGGTACACATACATGAAATGGAATCCTTTTAACTTGTTCATGCAACCCTGCATGGCGATATTTTTTTCACATGCACCAAAGTGAATTTCCCTCAATAAAGAAATATTTTTTGCAACATAAAAAAAATTTATTTTCATGAAATATTTTTACCATTCGGGAAAGCAAGTTTAAAAAAAAACATTTTGAAGAAAATAAATTTCAGTTCATATCATGTCATTGTCAAGGTTAATGAACAAGTTGGCAATTCATGTTATAATCAACATAAATTTGCCACTGATAAGGGACAAAAAAAAGCTGGCATTAAGTCATTACTATGTACATAAAGCATGACACCAATCAGCCAGCAATGCCCAATCCTATAATGCAGTAGATGTGACTGCCACACCTTCCTTGGTGAGAGTCCCGATCGGTAGTGAAGGGAATGGGAAGAAAATGATATAAGCAGGAGAAGGGAAAGGTATCCAATGAGTGAAGATGGAGACAGTGGCATGGCAACATATATCAACCCTAACGAGAGAGGAGGGCTGGCAGCCACAACTTTGACACCCGGAAATCCCAATTGTCGGGACCACTGCAATCAGTGATCCTTCATGCCTCAAGCAGCACACCATTTCAAGCATAAAAAAATAAGTCTCCAACTCTTTGGAAATAAAATACATACAAGAAAAAAAACAGCATTTGTTTCAGACTTAAAGAACAAAAGAATTAGTAAGATTATGCATTGGTTGCAAAAGTCAATGAATAATTTGAATTCGCCAAGTGTGCACATATACCTACATATTGGCAATTCATGTTACAATCAACATAAATTTTCCACCAAAAAGGGGCAAAGAACCTATAGGAACTTCAAGAAAATGAGGTTCACACTCAGGTATCCATGTGTTTTAAATATATTTTATTCATGCAGTCATTCATTTTTTAAACAATGCATAATATATATATTTTTTTATAGAGAGGGTTAGATATTTTCAAAAGATTTTAAAGAATGGTGGTTATGTGCACTCTATGATTCATTTTTTCTCTGAATTACCCAACTATGAGGCTAAGGACCATTTTAAATTAATTATTGAGATTTTTTAAGATAATTTTGTACAAGACATTCTCTTAAGACCAGAGAAAGCAGAAACGAAGGAAATTAGTTACGTATACTTACAGATGAAGAGGATAGAGTATTTTTGAAAAAGAAAGTCCCTTTTCCTGAAGTTGATGAGTAAAGATATGTACATACATATGGTTCATTAACAGATGAATTTTTCATAACTAAAACTATAAATAGGTGGTCATGATACAATACTGAATTTATGCAGAGTTTGTCTGGAGCTAAAAAGTAAGAGGTGGCAACTACTACTTCACTAAAATACAATTTTAAAATTATACTCCTATGCAAGACACCATGCTTAAATTTAAAGAAACTCACTTACCTACGTAAATAAATTAGCATTAAAAGAATCATTCAAATAATAAACAATGGTATGATGTCTTCATTTATTAATTTAAGCATGCCTAGACTGGACTTACAGTACCTTCAACACTACTTTTCAGTTCAAACAAATTTAAAAAAATATAAATATGATCTGAAGTGTTGCACAGTAAGATATCTTCAAGGACACACACACATACATCATGCTTAAATTTAAAGAAACTTGCATGTAAAACAACAGGCATAAAAAAGAGTGATTTAAATAACATAAAATATTTAATGCAGTCTTCATTTGGTGGACACCACACTTAAATTATTTGGTAATCTCACAGACACACAGTAATAACAATGACTTTTTTTTAGAATCACATGATTGATGAATAAGAATATTGACGGAAACGCCAAAGCAACCTCTCATGATCAACTGACTGATCCATCCAATAGAGTCCAGCTTCTAGACAATTGATTCCTTTAAATATGAAAGTAAGTAAAAGAAAAAAAATACAAATGAATCAAGGCAAGGAAGGTAAAATACAAACAGTTTATTAATATTACAACTTTAGCTTTAGCCCAGGAAAAAAACCTAGGATCAACTGAAATGAAACTGTACTGGTTGATTGGTACGTAAGTGACAGCTGGTTGAAAAAAGAAATCCCTTGATAAAATGAATATGTAAAATGTACATTCAATTAAAGATCAAGTTTATAGGATAACATTTTTAGCAAGCATATGTTGGGGACAAATGCATAAAATAAGCAACTCTTCGTGTTCATATATCACTTTTAAGGGTAAGTTAAAAACCTGTGATTGCTGCCTTGGCGTATTTAAATCAGTGATTCTTACCCTTTTCATCCACCACCATCAATTTGGTTACGAAAATGTTTTAACACATCCCCTGATCTCAAATGATTGTGGGTGGCAGTGAGAAGGTGAAATGTAGTTGGCTTTTCAATGTTTAGAAGAATTAAGGAACTATTCAATAAGACATTGCATATTATTTACATTTGATGACCCCTCTCCTATAACCCTCGAGTATTCCTATGGAACCTATCCTTCATTAAAACCATTCTCCCGTGGGTAGTATGGTTCTGCCTTCTGAGAATGCATACACTTCAACATGCAAGCTGTTCAGTCTGTTTGAATTAACCTATTAAAAGTGATATTGATTTTCACACAATTGAGAAATTAATCCAGGACCTTTATTCCACCTTTAATTGGAACATTTAACCAAGGCATGAACACTCTTGGAGATTGAGATTGAGTGAGGAAGCGTTTGCTGTAGAAAATCATGTGAACTAGAAAAAATCCCTTCCCCCTAATAGGTAGCATTCCAAACTTGGTTCCAAAATCAGTCACTGTGCATGACGTCTGCCATGCATGCATGATGTCATGATGTGTAAACATACCCTTCAAACTTTACCCTTTACCTGCACTTCATTTTCCTCTTGGATTTGGCCATCTGCCAGGTTATCACAAGCAGACTATTGTAATATCTCTTTGATATTGATGGTGTGAATATAAAGGTGCTTCAGTGATTCAATCATAGAAATGGTTTGATAGTTTTCATGAATGTATGTACATAGCATTCTGTGGGTTCCTTCATTACATTGTTTCTATGATTTAATGGGGCGACAGTTTTTATGTTGTTGATGTATGGAAAGAAAAATGAATGAAGAGGTTTTGGGAATGGTAGGGAAGGAGAGAAGGCTATTGGGATAAATCCAAAGAAGGCAGGAAACAATGTTATAACTGGCTTCTGTTGGTTATAACCACCTATTTTTTGAGACTATATGGCAAGGAAGACAAATCACATACATCAGTTTTGTGTCTTTATAAGTACAATGGTAAAATGTGAAATAATTTCTGAAGTGACTGTCCTTGCTTTATGGAAATACATAAGAAGATAATTCAGGGTTAATCATTTATACAGAGTATCGCACTATTATAGTACATTAAAATGGAACTCCATTATAGTTACATAATTAATTCTCAGGTGTCAAAGAGTGAATAGGTATTTTCTCCTTCTCATGCCATACCAATGTTGTACATTAAAGTTACCTGGAATGTATAGTCGAATATAGCTTTTATATGCATACACATATCACTACTATACACCAATACTAAAAGTACATAACTACGAAGTGAGTGCTGAGTTTTATATGTTTATGACGTTGGGTATGAGTTTAGAACCATAGAATCTCTCTTAACCATTTTCATTTTAACTAACAAACCCTTTATCTGGTCTTGGTTTCTTCAGGAGCTGAATCACAATCTTTATGTATGTAAATCATATAATTCATATGCTTCCTTAGTTATGGACTCATCTAAAGAATAATAATTTGAAAATTTGGTTTAAAAGGGGAATCAATTCATGATTTATTTCATCTCAGTGGAACTACAACAAACACGAGGTGAATGTCCTGAGAAGCTGAATTTTCAAAAGTTCATTGTCAAGCAAAAAACACAATATTCAATAGTGATGAGCATGTTTCTAAAATAAATTTTGATTGATGTTCTTTTCTTTTAATATTAAAAAGTATTTATGAAACAAATAGTAGGTACTTAATATTTTACTGAAATGATATATTGAATATGTTTATGAATAAACTGGTAATTCATTTACAGTCAGACCATGACATGGATAAGAGGGAACTTAGTTATATCTTTAAAACTAAGTATATACTCTTGTATTTACTGAGTTTTAAAGATGGTATTGGAAGAATAGAGAAATATGGTAAGCTTATGCCCCTCTGTGCCATACACAACTATATACTTCCACAACCTACTGAAAATGAGAAACTTGGCGATGCTTAGTGTCCTTAATTTTTCTCAGCTATTCTTCCACCAGATTACTCAAGCTGATCAATCTGATCCCTAATGAAGTAATCTCATACATAACTCTTGTGGTAAAAATAATACTATGCACTTATCGGGGCACCTTCATAAATTTATACAAGGGGATTTGGAGTTTGGCAGCAAAAACAAATGTGTTATGCTAGTAAAATAAAACAAATTAGTAATTTTGCAATATCTAATTGTAAGAATCCTACTTAAAAATTTGATGGAGTTAAATATTACAGCAAAGTTAAATAGCTATGTACAGTCAAACTTCTCAAAACTCAATTCATCAAAAAGAAAAACACCAGGGAAGAGTAAATACCTATATACATAAGGTTGTTTATGTGCCCATTCAGCAATGTTGCCATGATTGTGATATAAGTGGCTAAAAAGCTGCATTGGCATTTCCATTTACACAGATGCCCACTCAGTCATAATCTTATACAGTGTTTGTAAAATTGGCACAACCTTGTGTAGGCAATTCCACCAGGACAACGTGTGGAATTAAGCTCAGGGATTAAGACTAGGTATATAAAAAATAACTGTCATAATTTAATTATTTCACTAACAGTACTCTCCATTAAAGTGCCTAATACAAAAATCCTTTCATTGCTACAATCAGTTATGGAATGAGAAAGTAGTCTCAGGGGGTCAACACATTAGTAATCTTGGAATAAATAGAGTATCATAGCAAGATGAAAAATGAAAACTAAATAGAGTAATAATGAAAGAATTCATTGTTTTTAATTCTTTTCCAGCAAATGAGTCTTTGAAAAATTCCAAAATACTGACAACCTTATATCTTAGCCACTTGACTCTGATATAATTCAAATTTTGGTAATCCAAGTTACCTTCTTCTACAAGTGGAAAGAAATTGCAGAAGATATTTTTTCCATGTTTTATTTTTAAATATTTATATTATTTCCATGTATCTGAATGGTTTTTTTCTTCTTAAATATGCATTATAGGGTAAAATTTATTGGAAGAAACTGCCTACATAATATGAAGAGCAGAGAAACATTTTCAGGTGGAGTAACATGAAATTCTGCTTTTTATATAAGGGCAAAAAGGATTAGGTTGGTGGTTACTGCTTGTATGTAGGCTTCTCGCCCTATATATTGTGTGAAACCTAAAAATAAGATTTTAAAAATCCCTGCAAATCTGCACTCAAGTTAATAATAAGTTGAGGGGTGTTATAGTTCCAATCGTCGAAACAAAATAGTACAAAAAAATGTGCATTTTTCATTTTAAGATTTAAAATAACATCTAAATATACTCAGTTTTGTTTTTTCTTTCACCAAAATGTTATGTACAATACAAGTACGTCCATTTTTTATTTTTTACTTTTAAAATGCCTATACATTATAAGATTTACTCTAAAACTCCATGCATACCTCTGATGCCAATGGTGGTATACATGATTTATGCACAAATCTGAATCCAATGGAGCACACATTGGCCAAAACGTGAGAAAAAAGTCCAAGCACCTGAGAATTTTCCCTTGAACTTTTTATACTCATTCCATAGACTTTTAATGTTAATAGACAAAACTACGTCACAGTGTGTATTGTAAAAAGTAAACCAAAAGATGAAAGCATAAAGATCAGATAAGCACTTACCTATGTTAGCTGGTTTTCTGTTATAGGTGCATCCAATGTCATCAATATGTTCATCAGTTTTATGACCATCCCCTTTACTTTCAGTATCTAAGGTGTTTATGTTTCCATTTTGTAAATGAGTTTCAGTTTCAGGGGATTTAACACAGCGAACAAGGAATAAAATCAGGGCACCAATAATAGGGGGCACTCCAGCCAGTAGAAAAGGGATCGTATAACTCCCCGTGTGGTCAAATATTGCCCCTAGAAAGATTTAGAAATGGGGATTAAAAATCTGAAATATAAACTTGCAAGCCAGATGGAATATATGAACTTTTCTAGTTGGTAGCCATATGACTTCAGAGGTTAAAATACACATTAAACATACATAATATTATTTTGCATCACAACACTTTCCTAAAAGTGGCATGTGATCACACCACTGAAAATGAAAAGAAAATATCTCTTAACACTCTGGGGTGTGTTTAAAGTTACTGAGTATGTCCACTGCATTGTGGTTGGTAGGTCAATCTCCATTTACCGACATAAGCTGAGAAATAAGCCAGCTAACTCTGTAAATAAGTAGCTGAGGGTAAAAAATAAGAGGCAGAGCTCATAGGACATAGGGAATATTTCAAGGAATCTTATGCAGGTGACATGCTTTTTTGAGTGGCTGCCACCAAAAAATAGGTTACAATAGCAACCCAGAGGAAGGTGCATCAACATGCTACCTTAAAATTGAAAGTGGAGTTAGTGGTGGTTGCATACAGCAACACTAATTTCATGCATACATACATATGGCATGGTAAATATTGCTTAAATAATCATACTAGGCGATGTGATGTGGAAGGTAATGGGAGTCCACAACATTATTAATGCAAAAAGCACCAGCTCTTCACTTACTTTCTCCTGTATTGATATAGTAACATAAATGATGGGACTATTTTGATAAAATTATTCTGTAAGTAAACTAGATAATTTTCCATTTGGATATCTAAGCATGGCATTCAACAAGTGTTCAAAGAGTACACCAGAAAAACATTACTTTGGAGCTGTGGATGACTATTGAAAGAAATGGATGAGTGATGTGACAAAGTGATGACAAATTGAAAGTGGGAGTGCAAAGATTTGGTCTAGATCACATTTCATTTCATTCATATTTTACAGTGAAGTGAAATGGGATGGTCCAAAGGAAATATTTAAAGTGACAAAAGGATTACTCCCTTTTATGTACTTTATTACATTGGCACATTTTTCATTGCTTAATTACAGTAAGCATACCTGCAATTGGAGGTCCTGCTGTCAGTGGAATTGAGCAAAGACCCAAGAGGAATCCAATGGCTTGTGTTGCCCCTGCAGGGCCACAAAGATCGAATGCTATTGGGCCAAGAATACTGATAAAGCATCCATCAAAGAGCCCCATCACAAGGGCAATAACTCTCAGCAACTCAAAACTTTCTGTGGCAACAATCAGCATGGTCATAATGCCAATTGATAAAAATGATATCTGTGGAATGACAAATAATTATGCATCACCCACCACTTTATATTTTTAATTCTTTATACTGAGCACAATGACATTAATAACCTGAATTATAATCCAATCGAAAGAAAACCACTTCCCCTAAAGGGACTAAAATCTATATTTCTGAATGAAAATTAAAATGCATAACTCATTCAAGCCATACTTTGGTGGATTCAAGAGAAAACTATATATAAGCCAAATATCTTGTCACCCTTCAAATTAAATCATGATAAGCAAAATACACAGTTAAAAATGTATTTTTTCATATAAGGAATACATAGATTGAATTTAATATATTAGGTATCATATCTTAGTTAAGTATTTTTTGTTTTTCTTTCAGTTCCACCTTCTTATACTTTTTGGAAGATGATTTTTTTCTATGTCACTTTCCATTCGCATTCATCCAAAGGCGCATTTCCTCCAAGATGCAAATAACCACAGCAGTCGGTCGCCTCCCCTAATAAATACTTCATCTACCACAACTGGAGTGAACATTTGCAAATGTTTGCAAACATTCATGAATGTATGTGAATATGTAAGTGGGTTCAATTTCCATCAGTTGTGTGTTTTTTTGTTTACTTCTGTTATCTTCTCCTATCCTGCCTTTGTGGTCAACAGTGAAGCTCCCCTCTGTTCATCAAATGTCTCAGAAATTGCAGAAACATATGCCAACCCAATGCGTACAAACAGCAATCAACAATGGCCAAGCCATTTCAAATGGATAGCTTACCTGAACTTTAATGAACATAAAAAAAAATTGTCACTGCACAGGGATAATGTTTCAACTGAGCAAATGCAGAAAAAATATCAATTCACGAACATCAGAGATGCTGGATGGGGAAACACATCTCAAGGGCAACTTTTTCTCATTTGGTAACTGATATAGGTATGTTATTGAGTAAGTGTTTCTATAGAATTTCTCTAGTTGTTTTTTCTAATTTTTTATTTTTAACCCTTTTAGTGCCACGGGCCGATATATCGGCTTTTGCTGCACGGGC
>LYUA01001684.1:90325-102606 GCA_002093875.1 Calopteryx splendens
GAGGAAAAGATTAAGCGTATTAGATGGAATGAAGGGTGGCAGGAATTAATTATGCAGAGATGAAGAAAGAGTTTTTGTAGCAGGTGTCCATCAGAAACATACCTTAACCGGTAAATTGCCATTAATAACAATATAGGATGCCGTGGCGAATAGACGACTGAGTACTACAGGTAATTTCATGCAAATTTCAATTTTTATTTTTGCTTGGAATTTATAAATTCTAAAAAAACATATATCACGTAACGATGAAATAAATGTTAAATGTATAAAAAAACTTTTGGACGGGAGAAATAAATTCACGTACAGTTGGCAACGAAGAGTCAACATTAGCCTCTCCGAAATTATTTTCTTGTTACGCTACTGACTGGCTGAATAATCCTAGAGTCGTATTGGCATATGAGCCGTGCAAATAAACTAAAGATCTGACAAAGTATAAAATCCGTGTATTCCAGGGTTGAAGAAGTGGGAGGGAAACGCCGCGGTGCGACTCGTGAGGGGAGAAAGGGATGCTCAGATTTGTCTCAAAATCATCGGGCGATTGATGGACGCTCACTAATCATCAGTATTATTGACAATCCCGAGACATTGGGCAATAAAGGAGTAATGCAACTACATTTTATTAATGCACTCGAACCCCGCTACATTACAGCTTCAAATTATCCAAATTTAATCTTGGAGAATTCGAATTGAATGTCACTTTTCCACAATGTTTCAAATTTGAATTTCAAGCGCAGCAATGACATTGCGAATGGCCCAACATCCCGAATTTGCCTAATCCTGCTGTATTTCCCTTTTGGGTAAAGATTTTCACTCGTGGAATAACTCTTAGATTGCTAACTTGCCTGCATGGAATGGCAGATACCATCTTTATTCTGATCTCGATTATTGAAACGTGAAATCCTTTTTTCTGCGAGATTTCCTTTGACGAGGGAGGGAGAGTGGGATGTCAGATTCATCATCTGGAGAGCAGCGATCTCTAATTTCATCAACGCACAGTAGCATTAGGCACAGATTTAAGTGCGGAGGTACGGAGGCTGGCATTTTTAAATGGGAAGCCACAACGGTTGAACTTCGGATTGGTTGGACCGAGGCACAGGAGTACTCAATGCCTTGAGGTTAGTGCGCTCGCTACTTGTGGAATAAATCCTCAATTAAAAATAACGAAAATACAGATGAAACGGCAAAATATCAGGGTTTCTCAATTAAATCAACAAATACGAATTTCCGTGACCAGTAGAAATATTCCATTAAGGGAGTTAGTTGACAACAGGAAGAAAAAACATTATTTTTTGAATTCATGGACAGGTGTGCCAAACTCGTCTAGTGCGGGATGGGACCCTAAATTTTGAAAGCTGTTCGCTTTCCCAACTCATTTACACCTGTTTCTCTTTTACTCACATCACATACACATTATCCCGCAACCCCTGCCATAAGGGCGAGTGGGAGGGGGTGTTAGAACAACAGCCATTAATATAAAGTGAAAGAAGTTTATACACTAATTAGTTTTATGTCTAACGTTACTTTATATTCAAAAGAATCGAGAAGCAGAATCAGGATTTGACACATTGTAGGCTTTACAGTGGTTTACCTCGTTTAAAATGTTTCTAATTGAGATGGAGCCTCATTGGAGGACCAGTCGAGGAGTAAGAGGCTAGAGGACATTTGATGTTATCATTTACCTCAATTGGAATACAACTATTTTAAAATTACAACTCAAAACGCGATAAAAATTAAATGCTAGACCTCCAATGATCAGTCGGCGACGTCAACATCCATTCGAACTCACATGCTTTGGACGACGCCTCCGACACTCCTGCTAGTTCCAGCCTCTCCTGAAGAACTGCATAGATAACGCTGTAAGAATTCATTACACCGAAAACAATGCCGTTGGTGAGGAAACTGGCGACGAGGACCATCCATGCTCTGGCGCCCCCGTCCATGGGAGGTCGGTGCACGGGAGGCGGCCGCGACGTCGGGTTGGACCCCTTCACCACATTTACCTCCTTCTTGGTGGCTAAGGACTCCTTATCCTCCTTCGAAGCATCCTTTGATATGAGGGTGGATGAGACATCTTTTGGCTCCACGTCTCCCGGAGACTCTTGCCCTGGGGTATCCGCTCCACCTGCCATTAGGGAATAGGCTGGCAATGCACCTGCGTGAAAGCCGCAAACTCTCCTCAGTCGCACTGGGAAAGGTTTCACCGTAAAACCACGTTTTATGCGAACGTCCGCTATCCCACAGCGCACCGGGTCTAGTCTCCGTATCTCTCCTCTTAGGTTCTCGAGCGTAGGAGACGTCGCGAGGAGCGGAGTGGATATGGTTTAGGGAAGTGGGGGGTATAAAAGAAGCAGTCTGAACGTGGAAGGAGGGGAGGGAGGGGAGTGAATGAAAAATTATACGGAAAGAGGAACGCCGCGTTTTTATCGTCACGACGATTAAGAGAGAAGGGGGACATGATTTGTGAACCCAGTTGAAATCACAAGGGAAGAAAAACTTTAACAACGTTTCTTCGTTAACAACAAAGATAAATACGTCCAATTTACAAAGCGCAGACAATTTAAAGAAAACGTTGTCGTTCTCGTTCAAGCTTTAACAACTATTCCTTGAGATAAAACGTACCTCTCTTTTGTGGGGAATAACGACGACGTGATACATAAATATGTAATATAGAAATACTTCTTCCGGGTCCCTAAGAGTAATTTGATTAATCATAATCAATTGTCACAGATGGCCAACGGGAGAATTTCAATTACAAATAAACAACCCCATGTCGTGTGAAAAGGCATATTTTTTTAGATCTTTCGTATTTTAACATGAAATTAAATTAATGAAACATAGTGTTTTAAAGACTTTTTACGAGTTCATTTAGTCAAAATTACCTTTGTACTGCTGTCCATGACTTATATTTACAATTAGGCACTAGTTATGTTCCAGATCCTAATTTCGGAATAATGAACCACTCCTAAACATTCTGATTCATTAAATCAATAATCAAAATATATATTCACGCATAAATATTTTAGAACTCTAAACAATTAATTCATTTTGCTATGGCATACATACAATCAATGCATTGTAGGCGGCTTTATGGAACAAATGAATAATACTCATTGTCATTATATCAAATTAAGAAGAAGTGGATCTTACCAGCAGAAGAAGAGAAGCGGCGCTCATCGCTCCTGTAATTTTACAATAAAATCACCTATAAATTACCATATTTCGTATTTTCAACCACAACTGCCTTTCATATTTTAATTGCAAAACGCATTTCACTTCGTTCTTTGTTTCTTACAATGCCAAATGCTAGTGAGGTTATTGTGGAAAACAGACGATTTTTCTCGGTAAGTAAGGTATGATAGCTACAAATTTTTACCGTATCTGTGGCGCTAAAGTCGTAGAGGCCTACGAGATCAATGGCATTCCAAAAAATTATTTTTCAAAGCTATTTTTAAGGGAAAAAATAATAAACTGTGAATTTCAAGAGGAAATATAATGCTTAAATAGATCATTTGTGGCAATGAATTACTCAAATTAGCGTAGAAGTAAATTTCATCCCAAGGCACCCCATCAGTTATCACGTAAAGCTCATAATGGATGAGACAAAAAGGCTAATATGGTTTTAACTGTAAAATTTATAAAATAAGATTGTCCCTCCAGATACTACATAAAAAGTTCTGGAGTAAGACACAAATGAAAAGCAAATTTAAAAGCCATTATGAATTGACCAGTGAATGCCAACACAAATTATAAATGATGTTCTAATATTTGTAAGATATGGAAGCACCATGGAATCAAACCTATAGAACAACTCTGAATGTTAAACTAAAGGTACAGAGATACTAGTATGGGTAATAGTTATGAGTAGTATGTATGAGTTATGAGTAGTAAAGTATGAGTACTATATTAAGGTAGGTATTATGAAGGGTAATATTTAATAAAAAATATCCTTATTGAGTCACATCTGTATTATTATCAAGTAATATAGTGAATACTAAATTTCATTTATTGAGTGAAGCTTTTGCTGTCCATTAATCCAAAAATATCTTGATTTTCCATGTCACTATTGAAATTTTAACAAAATTTTTTCCTCCTCTGCTTAAGACTTTGTCATGCTGTAAAATGACATTGTGAACCATTACAACTTTTCATAAATTTCTTTTTTGTTGTAGGGAAAGGGGTGATGGGTTCTACAATCTTCTTGGATGCAATGGAGACAAACTGAGTGTTGCTAACCTTCTCTGTTAAAGTAGCTACTTTATTTTATTATTCTCCCCTCTCTCTTCAGTCTCACTCAAAAATGCTTATCTCTCAAAATCATTCTCATGCAGGTGATATCTATACCATCTTTACCCCTTATATTACTTCAAAGTATAATTTATATAAAGAGATAATTGTTTGCAGATGGGCCACTTAACAACTGGACAAAGTGTCCACCAGAGGAGAAAAAAGTTAAAATTTTAATCAGGACATGGAAACCCCCAAGAAATGTTTTAACTAAATTTCACTAAAATGCCTCACCTTTTTGCACAAAATTCTGCAATATACTGGTTAAAAGTACATTTTTGCAAGTTTTGAATTGGTCATATTCATCTGAAACGTAAACACAAATTCCTAAGCTCTAGTCAGGAATAAGGAACCTATTCAATATGTCAGTGCCACATTATTTTAACCAACTGCATGATTTTATCGTTGAACATGAAATGTATTATTTTGCAAATTAGGCCCAGTATCTATATAACATGTTTTCAAGTGGAGAACTCTGAGCATCACCAGATTTTATTTAGACCAGACCACTTTATATTTAGGTAACTTCTTTCATTTTCTATTACAATTCAAATAGGTGACACAAACTGAATTTTTAATAGAACATGAATATGTGAACAGCATGATCTTTTTCAGCTACCTTGACCAATAAATTGAGCAAACAATTTTATATGTGAAAAGGGATATGCGGATGGGGAATAATTAATGCTAGGTGAGTTCATTGTCTTGTTTAAATGATGGTGAAGAATTGAAGTTCCAGCAATTAATAATACAAAAATATCTTTATTAATACATATTATATTAACTTTTTACAATATAAACTTGCAATTCATTCACTAATATTCTAATTATCTTTCACAGTGCTTGGTAAAAGCCCACCAAAGACTTCCGATGGAACGGCCTTTTGCTGAACAGGAAGATCTCCTGAAAAAATAAAAATTGCATACATATTAAGATATGTCGAACTCTTAAAAATATTTAACAACAAAAAATTTATGCCAACAAAATATTTTCCCAAGGAAAACAAAAAAATTTGTAGAGGAAAAGAGAAAGCGGTAGGGAGAAATTTGAAGACGGTAAGAAGCGGAGATGCATGAAATATTGAGAGGCAATGGAACATTGAAGAATGCTGGGTAAATGAGGTGAAGAGAGGAATAAATAAGGTATTTGTGATGCCAAAGATGTGAGGTAGAAATATGTGGATCTGAAAAATGGTTTATTGTAATGCAAGCGATTAGGGTGCTTTAGAAGTGCAGCAATTTTCATTCCCTAAGGGACCAGGACACTGTGCAGCACATCTGACTCTGTCAGAAACCCACCTCTTCTGGGAATCGTATATTCCCAAGCACAAATTTTGTTTGAAGATGAGTCTGGCCAACTTTGGGATTAAAAATGAAACCTGTAAATGGTGCTGGCCAACAAAAGGCCTCTCAACTTTGCAAATGATTTTTTGAGGGTGATATTTCACAGCACCATTTGATTAAAAAATAGTCTTACATGCTGCAAAATATGGCACATGTAATGGGAGTACATTCTAGTTGAAAGGGTGGGCGTCAAATGTGGACTGGCACTCAATAAGGGGATGGAATGAGAGAATAGCAAGGAAAGTACTCTGTGAGCATGAATGGAAACTATTTTCCTTACTCTCATCTCCAGATTCTTCGCCGTCTTCATCTTGAGCATCGTCATCATCTGATTCTTCCTCCTCATCTTCGTCTATATTTATCTCATCAGGATTGACCACTCGGTTGGTTTCCTTCCCATCTCTCCCTTGTTCATGAGTTTCACCACGAACAAACATAATGCTCCCTCCTCCAGCTGCAGTTGCTTTCGGTTTTGCTGCAAAGCAACAGAATTAATTTAATACAATGAATATAACAATAACTGGGTTTTGGAGGCCAGATCAACAACCAGAGAACAAAGAACTGAAACTGAGTATATGAGTAAATACATCAGTTTGACTGATGTGAAATGCTTGAACATTGTAAAAATAAACCTCTATTAGAGCAAGTAAAACTAAAAATAATGGTAATCATGGAATAATCAACACCCAACATAGTCATCAAAGAATAAAATCACTGAAACAATGAGGAATATTTTATTACAGCCAACAGGCTGATAAAATAACTAATCAACTTTAATAACTGAAGCAGAGAGTGCTACAGAATAATTAACATCATTTTAAAAATCATGTAGAACAAGGCATAATGTGGCGTAAAAGCGAATTTTTTGGACAATAAGTAAGGCCGTCTCCATTAATTAGATTAACAATTTCTACAAACCAGGTGAATGATTCATATACATAAAAAAGTTGTGTTCAATTCACACCTGCTAACTTATGGACCACGGTGCATATCATGTTATTGCACAATAGACTCTCACATCACGGCCATGCCAACGACACTAATGCAAAAAATGTGGGTTTCACTATGGAAGACCAAAATGCCTCTTATATAGATTTATTACATGGACCTATAGAGAGCAAACCTTTCAAGATTTAAAATTCCATAAAAGTTGGCTGCCATCAAAAATGATATTGCAAATTGCTTAGCCATGATGAAAATTTGGTGCATGAATAAGAAAAAATAGTTTTGAAGCACAAAAAGCCTACTGAAAAATGAGATCCTGGCAATAAAATTTTTATTCAACTGATGTACCATACACTAATTCAAACATTTTTTAGTTTAATTTTTTTTCCTTTCAAAGTGATAAAATATTGTCCATAGAGTATGATTGAGGAACTAGGTAATATTTTAGCATTTGGCTGATGTGACTTTTACAGAGGATTTGAGCATTCACACTTATTTCATACCTCGAGATGAGGTGTCCATTTCATGCCCATGACCACCAGGCCCACCACCACCAGCGTTAACCGTTGCTGCGGCCATCGCTTGAGCTTCCAGCATCCTCATACCATCCTTGGCTCCTGGGGCCAAATCTGCCACTGTACCCGACACCTGCCCGGCTGCTGACAGCATTTGAGCTGACATCATATTAACCTAAAGATGAACAACAGATTTTTCATTTGAATATGTGGACTACGTAGCTGCCATCAATTTAATTTATCATTAACCTTCTCTACATAAAACCATAACAATCACTTCACTATGCATAGATGATCAAAAGGAAGAAAGGATTCACAAGGTTTATGTCACTCAAAAATGAAACTACACATAAAACTGGATGGTAACATTGAAAAGCTGTCTTCAAAGTGCTCCAATGATGAGGTAGCTTTTCAACATTATATTAATCCAAGAAAATCATTATAAAAATGTGAAACTTCTAAACCCATGGAAGAATCATAACCTGATTGGCTTTCAGGTTAGTCAGTTAACATGCTGCCTGTCAAATTAGAATGGTCAGTAGCTCAGAATGCAAACAAACTCCATGTTTATGATAAAGAATAATAAGGAACTAGCTATTTTCTTAGGGGATTTCTACTAAAACAGCTAACAACAATAATATGATTACATGATGATAACCATTCAGTCGCCATGGGCAATAAAGATTATAATGCTGTTTATGGCCACATCTAGAGTGGCCATGAGTGTGACTTAATAATGTTTAAAGTTTCTCAGATCAATGAAACACCTTCATGTTAAATTATTTCATGGCTGTCACTGCTATCAACATCGTAACAAAATAACAGCATTATGGAAAGCCAATGACAAGGATACTAATTTTATTAATGAAATTCAATGAATATTAATTCATGAATTAGTGAACATAAAAACAACTTTAAACAATCAGTCATTGATAATGAAACAGTAACTGATCCAGGAACATACACATGAGAATTTTTCAACCATGTAAAATTAATGAATTGTAGTTAGGAGGTACCTATGTTGTTCCGATAGTGGTTTTTAAAGTTAATGGCACTAAGAAAGAAATTACATCACAAATAATGCAAGAATTGCAACGCTTAACTCGTTATTTGGTGTACTTTTATGAGAAGCATAATTGGCATATTGCTAATGCGTTTATCCTAAAATAATGGCATTTAATATGCCATTAATTGTCTATGTGAATTTCTTCAATATATATATGTTTAACTGAATCATAACTGTTGCAATTATTCTGCCTACCCAGTAACATGCATGGATTTGATTAGATGAACACAGAAGTGAATTTGTATACATTGTGTAAGCCAAAAGTCAGTTCTCTTTATTCAAGACTCAGATGGGTTTTACAAAAAAAAACCTTCTAAATTAAGGTGAGACAAACAGAACCCACATTTTCAAAACCTTTGGAATATGAAATACTTTTCTTTCTTTGGATTACCAATCTCTAGACGATGTCTCACTCTTAAAGATGCCAGAAAAGCATTTTCCTGCTCTTTACATAGAAAGGATAGTTAATCTGAAAACCCCAAAAACCAAAAAGCAGCCAAAAAAAAGTTGTGACTGAAGATTTTCTACATTACTGGAATCAGCCATCTCCAGAAAGCATTATGCTTGATGCACTTCGATATATGAACCAGAAATGATTATAACTAGCAGCATGTGGGAGGATTAAATTTTTTTGTCTTTTCACTGTATTGATTATATTTAGTCTACACTGAAAAATATAATCCATCATGATAAACACTTAGTCCTGAGCAGTTAACTCTGAGGTCAAACTAATACTTCTACATCAGAAGTCTCATATGCATTCCCACGGTCTATTGCAAAATAGTTATCATAACCATTGAGTTAGGGATCATTGAAGAAATTAGATCCTCATGAAAAAACATAAAATATGAGAAAATCCCCAGCAGAAAGTCTCACCTGAGTATTGTAAGTTGCCTGGACACTGCGCTTGATCCTAAGCATTTCCCTCATGGTATCCTCATTACCGTGACGAACTTCAAATTCCTTCCATGTTTGCCAAAATTCTGGAGCAACCTTGGAATTTAAATAATAATTTATTAATCTAAATGTAATATAGCACAATACTAGAAGGTAAAAATGAATTATCATTAAATCAGTAACCATGACATAAAGAATCAAATACACCGTGATAATAATTCATTCCATGCATACACATTTACCATCTTGCTCTGCTATAGTACAAATGCACATGTTGTATGTGTACACTCCATTTTAATTCTCTCCCAATAAAAAAAATAAGTTTCATTGTAGAAAACATTTCAGCATATTAAAAACAGCAACAATGAAGAAGCTACAAATCAAAATTTTGAAAGTAAATGCAAGTGACCATTGGGTGATTTGCTAATGGGGACAAGCAACACAAAGGGGATGCAAAAATGCAAAGTTAGCAAGCACTGGGAGGGGGGGGTGTAAAGTTGCCACTGGGAGTGTAAATTAAGTCTTTGCCCCCAATCACCAGGGTGTGTTTCTCAAAGCTAAAACTCAATTCGTGAGTTGTCTAAAAGCAACTGTAAATTATTCTAAATCATGTTGCATGAAATCTAGAAAATTGATTTGTTTCAACAGATTAATTTTCGTTACATATGAAAGAGGCAGACAAAATGGCAGTTATAAAAATGTTATCCTCCCTGCATGGAAGTGAAACTTGGGTTTGCTGCGAAAAGCATAAATGTCTCCTTAATGTGGAAGGTAAGAAGCACTTGAGGACTGTTTTTGGTAAAAATAGAAGAGAGAGAGGGTGAGGAATAAGCAGGATATGAAAAAATGTGGACTGGATGCACCAGTAATTGACAAGTATGAAATATGTGTGCTGTTGGTTTAGTCATCACATTTGGCAAGGATAGGGCAACATAGAAAAAATTAGTACAGAGTAAGTTTCCCTGTCACAACATAAATCAAACTTTTTTATGGGGTACACTTTGAAAGGAACTGCAAAGGGTATGCACGTCTACGTTGTAATTATGTGTGTGCGTGAAAAACTACCGACTTGTAACTTGACCAGCATCTTTGAGAAACTGGAAACTATCCTACACCACTGGTGACTCAAAATCAGCATAAAATGACTGCTAGTCCAGGTAGATGATGCATATTTAACTTCATTAATGCCACAAAGAAGAGATTTCAGAGCTTAAACAACTCAATTTTATGTTCAATGGCATTTCCTTCTGAAGACTTGAGCTTCACATTTGTAGTTCAATTACAGTTTTATAAACTTTTTGGTCAATTAGGGCGATCAAAGACAAATAATACTTGGGTGCTGGTTCATCATTATGGTACTAATAGCAAATGAGAGTGCATTCAAATAATTAAGTAGCTGAATCTGATGCTTTCAGGCTCAACTATGCGGAAGTTCATGAAATGAGGAACACTATGTATTCTTCCAATGAAATTTTATTGAGGTACGACTAGATTTGACACATAGTCATCATCTTAAGGTCTCTGTACATATAAGTAGCTGAATATTAGACCTATGCATCAAAACTAGTTGAGCCTTAGTAAAATTTTAATGGAAGAATGCATAGTGCTCCTCATTTCATAAAGTAAGTAGCCAGTAAATGAGGTAAGTTTACTTACTAAGGCAGGATTAAACTCGTTTCCTTTGACTCATATGTACATCACAGACCCTTTTAACCCAAAGTAGGAGATAAAACATGTTGTCACTAGACAATGAATGCCATACCTAGGGTCTCTCCAAATGCAAGCACCCAGAGTCAACTGGTACACAGTTTTACTATGGACAGTTTACAGTGAATTATATTTTTTTAAATAACCCAGGCCAATTCCTAACCGCACCAATTCTGAGGAAAACTAATCATCATAATACTATGAATAATGACACTGAAAAATTCAATTAAACCATTACCCTTGGGTCACATATCTGTGAGCAGTGAGCGTAGATGGCACGTGCCCGGTCAACTTCTCCCAGTTTGGTTTCCATTTGTGCAAAACGTACGCACATTTCTCGAGCATGCTCCTCCACCAGGATCTCAATCGCCTGCTCATATATTTGACGAGTCCTGGCAACACCATAAATTTCTGCTGCTTTTTTAATGTATATGTTGAATAGCTGTAGAAAGGAAGACCAAATTATGTTAGAAAAATGGTTGGGCGTGTAAAAATTAAATGAAATCATAAGTTCACACATTTACAGCAGAGTTATATTGATCAATCATTGGGTAGAGCAGCAAACAGTCACCCACTTGGATCGTAAAAATTCAAAGCAATGCTTTAGACGACTAATCACCATGGAATAGCATGATTAGAAGCTATGTGATGCAATTACTTGATCTAATCAAATCACAGAAATCAACTCGAAGGTTGGTTTAGTAGTTGAGGATAGAGCTCGCCCAATACTAAGCCCAATGGTATTTGAATTTCACACATCAGGGTAGGGTGGCCAGTTCCTTTCCCTGTGCCTCCTGCAGGTTTCCGGGATGACCTGGTACCCAAAAAATCACACAGCTTGGATGAAGCTGAGGGTACCCAGAGGCATCACCCAGGATCGAACCTGGACCCTCCTCTTAGAAGCCTATCGGTCTACCCACTGGACTACTATGCCCCTTAAATCCCATAGATTTTCATTTTCAAGATATGTATTCAAACAATATGGAGGAAGTAAACGATTAAATCTAATTATGTAACAACATCAAAAGAGAGTTGGAATTTGTGGTAATGTTCCGTGATGGCTCACCTCAAACTGTTCTTCAGGAAGGACAGCCTTAGTTGCTCGCTCATATACAGCCATCGCGTGCCTAGCAAGACCATGTTCCTCCTCAAGCTTCGCATAGAGCAAGTAGAGAGCTGTTGGAAAAGTGTAGAATTTAATAAGCATATTAATAATAATAATATACTAAGCATATATATTGAATCAATCAAAACACAGTTTAACATCAGCATGTTCACATATCCTCTTAAACTAGGGGCAGAGTAACTGCTGCCTATTCTATGACATGCAAGTGACAGCAACACACAGCAGGGATTTCTTAATCACAACACTGCCGTGGGCTGCATAAAGCCTTGACTACAGGGCAAAGATTTGGGAGCACAATGCACATCATGGAGGCAATTATGCCTAAGAAAAGTGGTTTAGAAGCAGGCAAATGCTGATTCTAAATCTTTTAACTTATTAACATAAATTCATTTTTCACT